>CM041730.1:3174538-3289538 GCA_023373845.1 Nibea coibor
AGCAGCGTTGGCAGGTAACTCTCCATCTTCTCTGTTCAACATCCATAGGTGCTTCGTTAACACAGCGGCAGGAGTGTGAAGGAAGTTCATTGTCTGATCAAACCAATGTGGTTAAATAGCTGCTCCACGGATATGACCAACTTTCCCATTGATTTAAATATGGTAGAACTAAAGAAGCAGGCAGACTCTCTCTTACGCACACACACACACACACATATACACACAGGTTACTCTTCTTATATCTGCTAAATGCACAGAGGATCACAGGGGGTTGGTGCTGATGCAACCGACAGGCAACATACTCTGAGCAAAGTGCAGAGGAGCTCCAAGCTGTCACCATCCGCGAGCTAAATGATGGGGATTTTTTTCCAGAACTCGCACGGCGCTTTAACATCATTAAATGACCACAGTGTGGTAAAGTTACATTTGAGTTGTGGAAGGGTTGAAGCAAAGTGTCTTGACACACAGTTGTCATAGCGTGAAGAGCGTGTGCCCACGGCTAACATCCGCACAGTTCCGCATTAAAAGGCAGCAACATGAAGGGTTAGTGCTGAAGTTAGGAGATGATTTAAAACTTGGCTCTACTTATTTTAATGAAATAATTCCATTTGGAGACAAACGCTTACTCACTAAGGAATATGAATATGAAGTCCACAGCCTCATTGAAAGAATAAAGTTCTTTCATCTCAGCTACAGAAACGTCCTTAAATGATGAAAGCTGTGGCATCGTGCAGCTTGACACTAACAGAAAGTTCGTTAAACTGAAGTCTGTGTTATAAACTTTGGTTGCTTCAGTGTGCACACTGCAGTGGATGCGCCTCTTCACAACGAGTAAGCAGTTTCTGCTTCATCCTGTACCTTTCAGCCTGTTGAACATCTAAGTCACTGTGTCGCCCGTCTGCCAGAGCGGCCTTCGCTGTCAGAGTGAATTCCAGCAAAGAAATCTGGACTAGCAGAGACAGAGTCATTTATCTTGTGCATCGCCTCGTTTTTCTTCATTACGCTTGGTTTTGTGAGAGGGAGCACTTGCTGAATCTGTCCTAATTAGAACATAGAGGCAACCTCAGCTGTACTGATGTTTAGCTGCACTCTTTCCTTTGTTGTGGTTAAACGGCTGTGCTGGACTTGATGAATGTCTTTTAGTTCGGAGGCTTTTTCAATTTACCCTGAAAGGACAACAGACCTGTGAATTAGTTACTCTGAGAGTCCTGCTAGAGTAAACCATGCTCAGTCCTTTTTTTTTTGTGCATGACAAAGTGTGCACCACCAGCTGCACACTCACCTCACCATGTAATTTATGAATGTAACACACGCTCCCAGCATTCTCCTATGCAGGAGGTCATGACACTGTAAAACAATGCGCACACACACTAAATAATAAATCTCAAGGGATGTGCATGGCGTGTGTTGTATACAGGCTGTGTGAGCTACAGTTAACTTACTATTCCACCACTGGCAACATGAGGGCACATCTCGAAAATGTGCACGCAAATGAGCATGCTATGATGACTGGAACAGCCGGGTCTATGCGCTTAGAGAGAGGAGGGGGGCGAGCGAGAGAGAGGTCTATGGTCTTAAAAGTTTTACAGTATAGGTCATTAGTTCATTGACTTATTTTGTAATGTGTAGGTATGTTTTCAAAGACATGTTAAAACTGAAATGAAAATACCTATACAAGTAGTTATGTCTCGTTGTATTCGTTTGTCCTCCTGTTATTGACATAATGCACAAATATAGATATTCGAATGATAGATGGTTCGAACCTATGTGTGTTGTTTTTTTTTTTTTTGAGGGAATATTCAAACGTCGTCGACTTTTGTGGAATTTTGACAGCCCTAGTGTGTGTGGAAATGCACATGGAGACGACCCACATGGGAGGGTGAGCCTATGAGTTTACTACGCGGCGTGGCGGTCGAGCCGATGTTGAGTGATAGTAACGCTCACCTTCTCCGCGCGCACACACACACAAACGCACATTCCTGTGCAGTGAGAGCAGCTTGTCTCGCTGCCAAAACTTTACAAGTCCAACACACTCTGATTAAGAACGGGCGGCTGTGTGAGAGAAGCTGGAACACACAGTGGAGGTTAACCCGATCGCAGTCACTTTGATTTAACACAAAAATGTGTCATCTATTTAAGATTGTTGTAATACTTTCTCCTTCACTTCAGGAACATCTGGAACTCGAGAAAGTCTCGGCTAAAGCTGAAAATGCAGAGTGAAAGTAAAGCTGATCAAAACGTTTTTTTTTTTTTTTTCAAAGCAGATATGTTGACTTGTCAGACACAGATGCAACTAATAACATCACTAATTGCCATGCTGCAATAATTGCTGGAATCATTAAGATCATTAGTTCCACCTGTGCTTTGACTGCTGTGAAAAAGGTCGATGATTCTGACATTTAGGAAGACGACTGCTGTGCATCAAGATTTATTCAGAAAGCAAAACAACATGCAAAGATGAAGCAGGAAGGAAGGAAAGAACGAGCCCTCTGAGAGACGTTTGTGTTCAAAGTGACATGGTGTACATATTCTACCATGAAATAACACACTGAAATCACGTTGATGCCAATCTGAAATGGAATCAAGTGAATGTAGTCCCATACACCTGTTTCTGCACAATGCTTTACGCCACAAAGTCACACAGCACCAAAGAGGATAACCGAGGCAGCTATGAAGAGAAAATGAGAGAGTATCAGAGCAAGAAGTTGTGGGACAAGAGACTTTTAGCCGTTGGTGAGTGCTTAGTGAAAAAAAAGGCTGAAAGACATATAATCCACATATTCCGCAGTGAGATCACACTCTGATACTGGGGACGCTAAATTGCAAAAATACCAATTTCTACATAATGTTGCTTTAAAAACTGCACTTACAGGAGAAAATGATGAGAATCATTGTTGAAAACATTTTCATACATTGAATGGAATGACAGAAAACCTTTAAGAGCCACAGAAAAGTCTGTTCTCGGTGTTGCACCCTGTTGGGTTCAGCTGGATTAATGTCTAACAGTGTCACAACATGTCGGGGAAATATTGTTGAGCTGTATTTTGGCATAATATGGCAAAGAGTGACTGAAAAATGCTGGTGGACAGAGAAGATGTGGAGGTTTTGTGTGGACATTAGGTTCTTTTCCGCCGTTGGAATCCACTGTAACTGACATATTTGGAGCCAACTAAGAACTTTTTACAGCCTGAAGTCTGCAGGGAGATAGAAGTCGGTACGTCTTTATATTTTTTAAAAGTCTTTTGTGCAATGTCAACTTCCAGAGCAGATCATGTCAATATGAACTATCGACAGTGAGCATTGCTCAGTGTATTTTGTCACTTCCAGGGGACCAGTGTAATGACTCCCACATTAAATCCCCTCGTCTCCGCTGTCGACATGTTTCCTGCCTCTGATGGCTGAACCTAAAACAGGTTCAGCCTCGCAGGGAAACGTCACAGGATTCAAAGCTGTGAAAAGCCTCCTGCACGGTTTAACTGGCGTCTTGCTCGCCTCCTGACAAGAGTTGCCGAGGAAACCGTTGCTAAGGGAGTGTGGGCGGTGGCACAGCCTGAATCCCTGCACATGCACATATTCCTCTCCTCTTTGCGACAACTTTACTATGACTGAGTTCAAGACACTCCAAGGCAGAGTCAGAGAGGATTTGGGGTAATATTTGAAGCATCAAATGTCTTAGTGTCGACATTAAGAGCCAAGGAACATGAAGGAGGACGGCCGTGAAGACACAACGTAAATACATTACATTAGGATGTGCAGTCAAAGGGTTGCAAAGGCACTCCAATACCAGTTCAGTATTTCAGACAATAGTGTATTCATTAGCTACAAAAAGGGATTGAAAGGACTGCTGATCCTGCAGTGGAGATAAACCTGAAGGATGTATCGGAATCATGTGACCTAAAACTTAAACCAAAACACTGAAGAAGAGTGTCATGAAAAGAGGTGGCGATGGAAAGTGGAAAGTAAATGAAACACAAAGTGAGGATGCGGCAGCCATCCTGTTCAGTCTTGTCTGACATGTGTCTATATTGCAGCCACAGCCTGGAGACACTTCTGTGCTGCTCTGCGAGCTGCCACCTTCCCTTTTCCCACAAGCTAACCAGCTGGAACACTTATCCAGGAGCTCCTCATGAGACACACACACACACTGTGCTCTCTTTGCTCTTTCCCTCCTGATCCAGTCAGTCTACCTACAGTTACACCACCAACAGATATAAATTGATTTTCCAAAGTCATTTTGTAATTAAAGCCACATGCCAACACCACCACATCAAAGCGTTTCCAATTAAACACACGTCTACATTTGTCTGAAATCACTCCCTCGTTGGTTCATTGACAACTCCACAGTTTTTTCTCAAACTTCTCATACTTCCTACTGCCTCCGAAAATATTAGACTCTCCAAGTGCCACCATTATGACTGATGTTAAAATACAGGCAGGGTCATTCCTTATGAGATTATTTATTGTTGAATCGATGAATAGAATGTGTATCCATGACGTTCTGATAAAATTAAACATGTTTAATATTCATATCATATTAATATCAGAGTAGATGCGCTCTCTTCAGCGCCAAACAGGAGGCGGTAACAGCTGAAAAAACTACCATCACACAAACAAACATGACAGAAGGCGAAGTAACAGTGTTTTGAGCTGGTGTTTTACTGCCGTGTATCTGATCCACCAACCAGCTCTCATGAAACAGTGCAGCTAACTAAAAGAGGCTGGTAGCGAGTTCTTGAACTGTTGATCTGAAATGTCAAGTGCTTGATCATGGTGGGACTGTTGGTCTCTGTAATAATATTATAAAGAGTACGGTCTAGACCTGCTCTGTATGAAAAGTGTCATGACATAACTGAAGTTATGATATGATGCTATATGAATAAAACTGAACTGAATCAAATTGAATTGAATGGACAAGCAACTGTCGACATAGGAAGTTGTTTATTATGTGATGTGTTTTAGTGAATTGTTCAAATGTCATATTTCTTAAAGGGAGTTTGCTTAATTCAAACTTCTAATATGTTCATGTTGGAACAGAACACTAGGTAACATAAGTATGATAAGGTTGTCTGACACTGACTGTTGTTAGTTATTGGTTTGATCAATGGTTGTGTATTGATCACTGACGGTAGCTGATCAGGTGTATCATCAGCTACTTGTATATAGACTGTATACAGTAAATAGTTGCTCCTTGCTTTAAAAATACTCAATCTTTGAGGAGCACAGTTTATTACAATCTAATATAGATGATATATGAATGTTATTGTAACCTTAATGTAATGGTGGTTAGAATGCCTGTATATGTCAGCACTCATGGAACATCTCTTCATCTCTTGTCCAATGAAATGACTTCAGAGCTAATTGTCATATCCTGTGATACTGTCATGATCATGATCTGTTCTATAGTCTTCAGTTGTATGTGCGTTTATCTTCCATTTGCCGCTTTGCCACTAGTGACAACTGTGCTACACCTCCAGGGACCCTGAAGTCTGTTGGCCTGGACTCAGCGGCTCGCCTGGTTGGCTCACAGAACCAGGAAATGTTGTCTGAATGGACAGGAGCCCAGATGGGCCATATGGACCTACTCTAGTGAGGACCCAGTCCAAGTGTGCAATACACACACACACGCACGCACACACGGTGTTTCATCTGTGCCCCTAAGATAAAACCCTCCAACCTTGTTATCAACTAACAGCTAACATATGGTTTTAGAGGTGCACGTGTGTGTGACTGTCATTTGAGGATATATGCTGATGTGTTTGTGACATCACAAAGCATGTTGCCGTCAGCAGCTCACTGCTAACAGCTAGCACAAACCTATCACATCCTAGTCACATCCTTCTCCTCCATCTCATTCCATTCCTTCATTCAAGGCGATGCAACACATCTCCTCTCTCTCCCCAGCACACACTCCCATGCTCCCACGCACCACCCGGCTATTTATACCACGGCCTATTATTTCCAGCTCATGTCTTTTTAATCGGAGGGTAGCACCCTGCATTTCTGAACAGGTGGTTTATCCGCACTCTTTCCCTCAGCCGTCCATGAAGTCACTCACGTATGCGGTGAATATTTCCATCAATCACAGCTGGAGCGCCACGGCGTCCTCTGCCCTCTTCATCCATCTTTGTCTCGACAAAAAGAAGGATTAAAGAAGAGGTGGAGGTGGAAGCAGATGCGATGAGGGGCGAAGGACATACAGTGAGACCGAAAAGAAGATGTGCTTCATATTTCCCTGCTGTCACGTGACCCTGTGGAAAATCCCATTACAAAGACATTTGAGAGTTTCCAGCCACTGCATGGATGAATGATGTCAGTGTTTACTCCTCACACAGAGCGGGGAGCCACAAGTGAGGATGAGGAGGCCACACTGATGAGCGCGGAATGTGTCTGAATGAACATGTGTGGTCGCCCAGGAATGAGGCGGTCCATTCACTGGTCAGTTGATCTTATTTAATGAGGCAGAGAGGAACATCGCTCTCACTAACATTCGTTAACACTCAACCATATCGGCAGCTCCA
Source organism: Nibea coibor (assembly GCA_023373845.1). Taxonomy (NCBI): domain Eukaryota; kingdom Metazoa; phylum Chordata; class Actinopteri; family Sciaenidae; genus Nibea; species Nibea coibor. Next base: position 3,181,057 of record CM041730.1, read on the forward strand.
TATGTTCCCTCCTTCTGTCTCCATTTCAGCCTTCGCTGTGTCACACACATTCTAACTAAATGAAGTCAGACAAAGTCACGTTTTCGTCAACGTCGTTGAACTTTAAGTCAATAAGCTTTGCGTGCCCAAAAATGTAGGAAGGCAAAACAAATGTTCAAACTATGTATCAATAAACTTGCATATCACAGAACAACCAGTTCAGTGATCAGTGATTATTGAACTGGTTTGCCATTGTTAGCAGTGTTAGTGAGTGTCATTAAACTCTGTGGGAGGAAGAGGCTGTGCAGCACAGATAGGTTGGGTTATTTCACACCCTATGAATGATGGCAGTCTACAGTGGAGACTCTTTGCTGTAAGGCGGGCACAGTACAACTTGAATAGGGACAAACTTATTTAACTGTGCCTCTCTTCTACACTTTTAAATGTTATTGGAATGAAATGATCAAGTTGATGATCCCATGATTTCAAGAGAGATTTCAAAGAAATATATTCACTGTCTTACAGCCACTTCTTTCACAATGTAAGTTTCTGTGACTTAACAGATAGCACTGCTGTCATTACATGCTTTGTCCACTATGTTAAATGTCCTGCGGGCTTGATATAAAGACAAATTAAACATGACACGAGAGAGAACCTGGATACTGTCGGCTCATGAAAGCAGGAGCTGCAATATTCACGTTTTTAATGTTTCAAAGAAGAAACACAAGACTCAACGTGTGGTTAGCGTGCATGGTAATGCACCATTTGATACTGTTTGGTCTGGTTGTTAATAGAATACCTTACAGGTAGCTACAAAGTTATATATGTTACTGATTTAAATCCTTCAAATGCTTTGAAGAACGTTTATGAAACAATTTCCAACAGATGTTAGTGTGCAGATGTTTTTTCTCTTCCAATAAATGACTGACAAAGCTGACAGGATAGCTGACAGTGGCTTCACTGCAAGCCTGACAATGTTTGTTGGCCAAACAGACCTTCAACATCTTCTTCATCTTCCAGAGCTTACAGGAAGAATCAGGAGGCTGGTGTGAGAGCGTGCTGCCAATCCATTACTTCACACTCCCCACTCCTCTCTTTCATCGCGTTCTCGCTCGGCTTTATGCATCCTCTACTCTCTCTCCCACCGGGCTGATTCTGGCCTCTGTATCAGCAGATGACCTCAGTCACTGATCCGTTCGCTGCCTGTCTGTCAACCGCTGCTAAATATGGAGCATGACCGGAAACCGAGCGGGGAGGGGCAAGCAAAAGAAAGGCAAATGAAGCTAGACAGAGACAAAAGGGTGAAAGTCAGAGAGTTTAAAGGGGGAGGAAAGAAAGGAGGAGAGAGAGAGGCGGCGCTGGCAGCCAGATCCATCAGACTCTTTCAGACCTACAGAATTCCTGGCAGATCCAAGTTCACCTCAAACACAATTAGAAGCATGAACTATTGACTCACACCTGAAGAATGCTTTACCACTTGTCTGTGTGTGTGTGTGTGTGTGTGAATGACTAGAGGATAACAGAATGAACATATTTTAGCGCCATCATCCAGAGGGAATCTAACCCTCATAGTAGTGTTGGTGCCTTGCTCCAAATCAGCTGAGACTTTAGACTATAACACTACAGAGCATCTAGTGTGTTCTGAAGCCACGCCCATTTGTGGGAGCAGTCAAACAGCCATTTTGAAGCGACTGAAACATGTCAGCTAGACGTCTGCTAGCTGTGCAGGGGTATGCTCAGGGTGGCCTCAGCGTGTCATCAAGCCACCGTTTAAGGACCGCCCACAAAATCCTGGACTGGTGAAAAAAAAAAAAATGGTGAAAAACTGTTTGAACCTCTAACTCCACATTTCAGTAATATATCGTTCAAAGTCTTTTCACGTGTTTTCAGCAACTATTTTCCAACATATTTAATGTAATTTGAAAGAAATCTCAGAATTGCCTTTACACCGACTTTAAAGTCTGCTGCCATGATGCATTGATTATGTTTAATCTGTAAGCTGTGTGTATATAACAGACTCTAATGATTCCAGGTTGTCCATCGTGGCGTGCACTGGTTGCCCTTCATCCGAACTGTTACCAAAGCAGTCGTCATGGTTTGGCTCGTGTCACAGATACTGAAGTTAGATGTTTACGTCTCAGTGTGTGGTCGTGTATTGGGATGGGGGGGTGGGGTGAAAAGAAAATGCTCCACCTTTGCCTGCTCTATTCACAGCGTCCATGACCATGTCACAGCTGTCACTGTGTACAGACTTGCTACATTCAAGGTAAGCAGAAGCATATCCATGTGAAAGTGTGTCCATGTGGAAGTGCGTGTGGGCAATACATTGTAATTAAAGCCTTGAACAAGCTTTCTGGTGAACAGGTTCCAAACCTTAGCCAACAGCTGGCCTCCATTAATACAGCTCTCTCTCTCTCTCTGTATGCAATGTGTTTTCTAGCTGTTCCAGAGCCTCATTATTACCTGAGGGAAAGAGTGGCCTTGTATGGGGAAGAAAAACAACTGCGAGTGTGCAGGGTTTGTCTGAGTGCATGTGTGGGTATGAGTGTGTGTGAGTTAGAAGAAGAACAGAAATGTAGGTAGAGTGTGAGAGAGAGAAGAAATGAGGTGAACACACTTTACATTTAAAAATCAAACTATTGTTCCAAATGCTAACACAGCCTTTGCTTACCTTCTTTGCACGTCCATCTCCTCTGGTGTGGGGCCATTCTGAACCTGGGGGCTCTGTCTGGGCAATGTGGGGCCTGTAGAGGGCGACACACAAACAGACAGACAGCTCCTGTTAGCTAACAACAACATCATCATCTTCATCAAGACACACACAAATCCTCACATGGTGCTTTTATAAATATAAAAATAGATCCACAGTCAGGAACAGAACTAAACCTATCACACAAAATGAAAATTTATTTCACATTTCACGACAAAGCTCTTATGAAACCCATGAAAAGTTATATTGAGCCACCGATGCAGAGCGCTGTATGGAAACCTCCAAACAGTTTCAGGAGGGAAACAGGGAGAGACTGTTGGTCGTCATGGCAACGCGGCATTTGGGAAAAAAAGAAGATCTGCAGGCTCTTCAGCTTCTGTAGGTCTTGGATGCAAAAAGGTCTCGGAGAGTTGTTCTCTGAAGTCGCCTGCTGCGCGGTTCTCTTTAGTCAAACAGACTCTCCATATGAGGGAGCGTTTGTTTTGTCTTTGCTGAGGAGCTGCAGTGGGTTCTCACTGCTGGGCTCAGTGTCATGCTGTGAAATTATTTAGAATAATGGTGAAAATAGTATCCACAGATCACACACATTCAAATAGATACTCAGGCCTGTGTTGAATCTGTCTATGAGCAGAAGCAGACGGTAGTTGAAGCAGGCAGAGGAGTAGACCTGTAGTCACGTGTTTACATAAGGTCCAAACATACAGTATATGAGCAGAACATTAAATGAGCCACATAATCAGATTTCATACACCACTGCCTGCTATACTGCACATTGATCTGCATTAGAATTTAGATGTATGTGAATGTTGTTCAAGTTCATTCAGACAAGAGACTGCCAAAGGAAAAATACTCACTGTGAAGAATGAACAAATTCACAATTCTTTTTGTTTTACATCATTTATATGAAGCTGTTTGTGTTTAAAGGTTTTACTTCTTTGCTTTATTGCTTTATTTCTGATAGAGACAGCTGAAGAGTGACAGAGATGTGGGGAGAGAGAGACAAGGTGACGACCTGCTCTACCTCTGAGCCGCCCCTGTCCTTCATCCATCCATCCGTCATCTGTAGCCACTTCTACTCATCAGGGTCACGGTGGGGCTGGGGTCTATATCATAGTTTTAAATTTTTAAAAAAAATATGTCTGTACCTACAGAAGAGCATTGGGACTACATGTTAAAACTTAAATACATGTTTCACTCATGGCCGTAATGCTCTTCCATGGAGTCTCTTCTAAGAGTCTAAGAGAGAGAGGGAGAGACGAGGGTGTCACTGAGTAAGGTTACTTCTTGTAGATGGTGTTCTGGTATGACTCCTCTTCTAATCCTCAGTCATTAGAGCAGGTTTATCACTGAAATGAGCTGGCACAAAAGTTTTTGTATGAAGACAGACATCCAGAAGCAGGATGGAGTCATGATGAGGGCCTAAACTGAAGGATTAACACAAGTCAGGAGCTGCTTTTGAAACAACAAAGATGAATGCCCAAAAGGGTCAAATTAAACCAGTGACCACACACACTGACAGCTTGCTTGTTCTTGTGCACAAATTAGTTTAATTACAGGTTCATATTTTTACTTAATAGGCATGATGTTACAGACATCTATCACTCAGAAAGATCATTACAATCTTCCGTCTCTCTATGACTGGGTAAAACCGTAAAGCGTCAGGCCGCTGATACAGAACTCAGCCGTGTAAACTGAATCATTTAAGAACTCCACCGTGCCTGTGTCAGGCAGTGTGTATTCTCTCCCTTACTACCCACCCAGCCTTTGACACACAAACACCCAGACAGCACTGTCTAATTCATAGCTAACGCTGCAAAACCTGAGCAGAGCCAGATGGACCAACATGGTGCTCTTTCTCCTTCTGTGTATACACACACACACACACCCCAGTGGGTGTGGATGGAGATAAAAAGGGAGCAGATTTGACTGCAATTAGTATTCAGCCAAGAATTAGTCTGAAGAGAGACGGACAGAAAGACAGAGATAAAAAAAAACAAAAAAAAAAACAGGCAGAATCTGGGCTGCAGCCAGGCTGACGACTGCATCTGAATACCGACATGCTCACACACATCACCCACTTACACCACTTAACACTGTCACTGCTATTGGCATTAGCTACTTTTCGACAAGAGAAGAAAACAGAGTTTGCCATGTCGGAGTTAAAACAATTAAAGCATTTTAACATCAGCTGTTTGTTTTTTCAGGATTTTACAGAATTATCTCAGAATTGAATTCAAGACCTTTGGATCCTCATCTGGAAACAGATTTATGCCACGAGCAAGACACACAAGAGCAGTGACATGATGCAGAATTCAATAAGGCAGAAGAAACAAACTCCTGGAAACTCTCAGTGTCCGGACAAAAGTGCCACAAGATACAAGAGATGAAGACAAAGTCATCACAAACCCTGTGTAGTGGTTTGGCGTGACCTTGACTAAGAATGAGTAAGTGCTAACCATGACAAGAGTTAACAGGAAGCCAGCAATCGTGTTGCAACAACACTCTATAACAGAAGATAACACATTTAAAGCTGTGCCAATCAAGATGGTCTCCAAACCTGGTTTGGAAGTGTTGTGTGGATAGATAAAATCAGATTGTGTTGTAACAGAGAAGCTCAGGAAGTTCTTGCAGTTATAGATCATCTTTGGTGACACCAGACCGACAATTTAACAGAGAGATATCTGTGCTGCAGCTGAGACAGAGGAAGGTCTCAAAGAAAGTTTATTACCTCCTGAGTTGTCTGGAAAATGTCATTTTTGGTGTCTGAATGTTCAGAAGATATGCAGCTTATGAAAAATGAGTCTAGCACTAACAAATCACTCGCATTCTGTGCTCATGTTCACGCATCCCATTAGGGTCAATAGAGTCAGGTCAGGCCACTGGTCTAAAGATACAGGGCCCCACGGCCATCATTTTGTTTCAGTACTCTTATCAAAGCAAGATGGTTCACATGGGAACATATGTGATCAAGATTTTGGCACTGGAAGCCTTCTGACCAATCATGTCTGAGCAGGCTTTGGTTGCTCTTGCCACTTTCACGTATGAAGTTGCTAATCAGACTGCAGAGGAAGGTCTTGGCCTGGATATCCATGATCCGTCTCCCAGATATTCGCTGGCATCACCGGAAGCCCAGACACATCGGCTGTTGCCCCCAGAGGCTCAATCAGCATCAGGTGATGGCTAACGAATCCAGAGATTGAGGCTAAACTTTGTCTCGCATTTCTACGATCTGTATCCCTCACTGACAGGTAACTGAAGTGTGTTGGTGTAATGTGGATGATTGGCCAGACGAGTAAAAAGTGGGTCAGCAGAGACCAAGTCTGACGAGTCGGTTTGTAAAACACATCTGCTATGTAAGCTTTTTATTCAACCCCTGAGCAACATCCTCAGGAGAAGATGTAGATTGGTGGAGCGTTCAGAAGGTTTGTGTGTGTGCTGACTGGAAACCGTTCAGTGAGGGGATGAGTCACCAACACCACTTAACAAGTGTGTGTCATGATGATGTGGACACACACACACACACACACACACACACACACACACACACACACACACACACACACCACAGTCAACATCACATTTCTCCTAAAAAGATATTATTTTAAAGTCTCTAACAAAACAATCGATGTAAATACCTACACTGGTTTCTGTATCTCTCTTTGGGATTTCCTAAGAGTTTCATTCATATACAAGCTGTGTATTTTCCATACTGACACTATGACTAATAAAGAATTAACACTAGACTGTCTAAAAGGTGACTTACATTACCCAATCCTGAGACAGCTGCGCCAATTCTGTGCCTGCTTGCTGTCAGTCCTGTCACTGTGGATAAATCTGATGTCCCCTTGAAAACACATTCCCTTCAAGGAGGGCAAAGAAATAATTACACGTCCTCCTTGAATAGAAATCAATAGATGCAATCCAGTTTATGGGTATGAGAAGTTTCCCCCAAAAGGTAGAAACTTTTGGGGCAAAGAGATCACACCGTAGACTGTAGTCATATTTTAGTTATTGTTACACTGCACACAAACATCTCCTGTAGGGCTCCACCTAGTGGTGAAAAGATTAGCTGATTAATCACAAAGTCCAGCGTCAACTACTTTAACAGTGAGGTCAAACTGTAGGAAATGTTTCCAGCTTCAGGTGCTCCAAAATGAGGATCTGCAGATCTTCTCAGAGTGTTGGCCTCCATTTTGGATCTACTTCCTGATCGACTAATTACCAGCTAACTCATTGGGCGCTTAATTGCTCTTTAAAAGTGTGCAGGTAACATCTTCTACTGTGACAGAGGTTACATAAACTTCGTGGTCAAACCAACACTTCTCTGTTGTTTGTGCGAGTTATAGATTGCAAGACGGCGCAGGGCCTCCAGTAATCCAACCCAAACCTTCCAGGCATAAACACAAAGATAAACAAATGCTCATTTCATGAGGTCAGTGTCACACTGTGGGTAAACTATCAGTCTCTGTACACTCCATCCAACATGGTGTCAGAGAAGCTACGCTAATTCAACTTCTCCTCTTTCATAGCTGGTGCGGACGTTGCTTTCACCAGTGAATATGACAAACCAGTTCAGTTATTTCACATCTTCTGCTGCTCGTCTCACTGTCAGGTTGCAGCTATAGGTAGAAACTAAAGTGTTTCTGAAGTATTTCTGTCTTCTGGTCCAAACACAGAAACTGTGAGCTGTAGTTATTTATAACTAAGTTAATTGCAAATGATGAAAGCTGAACTTAATGTGATTCTGTACAAGATTTGAAAGGATTTAGATTTGATGCTGGATTTGGATTCCAAAAAGAAAAATAATCTAGTGAACCGCAACCCTAATCTCATTACTGGAATCTAAATTCCTCATTAACTATTTAATAAGACAACACTTCAGGCTAAGCAAACCTTTGAGAGGCACTTACACACTCAACTGTTAATAGCAAAAAATAATTAACAATTTAACCATTACAAAGCAGCTGATTCAAATATCACTCAGAAACTACAAACATGGACTCACTGTGCACACTGTGGTCTGTTCACAATGATATTTAGTGAAACAGAACCCTGTACAGCACTGACCACACCTCCGGGGAACACAGAATAACAATTTCTACCTCAAGCTCTCCATCTGCCGTGATTATCCAAATCATCTCATCGTATTACAATCTCAATGGTTTCCTTCTTGTGCGGGTTGAACTGTAATATTATTGGATTAAGCCCAGAGTCCACAGGCAGTCAATATCTGCGACTGTAATTGCTGACATGCTCTCTCGTCTCCATCTTCCGCTGCCCGTGGGTGTAATTGTGTTACTGTCTGCTCTAATAGAGCTTATGTGCTAATGACAGAACACAGACAGGAGCAGCAGCCTAGCAGGGCCACAGCCCTGGAAGCTTCTCAGGAGGGAAGACCAAAGATCAGATCAACGAGCCTGACATTCATTTAAGCCTCATTTTCCTATTAGACCAAGCTTTTTATGACTCTTCCTTATTATATCACCATTTCACTACAAGCTCGTGGCACCGTACATTTCTAAATGAACATCAGTGGCACTCTCAAGGTGCCTTCTCGGGACAGACATTCGGTCATTTCCCTCCCTTGTCACATGGAAAATCTTGGGAGATCTGAATTGATTCAGTGACCCACAACAGCAGCACTTAGGCCTGGCCACATTCCAAAAACAGTCTGACACAATGCTGGGAAAGAAGAAGACAGACAGGTCAAAGAGAGAAGGCATGAAAGGGACAGAGAGAAGTGGGCTGTACTTCACTCTCTATCTAGAGTAATTGTAATATGTCACTTTCTCCACAATAAAGTACCATAGCATGTTTCAATCACACACACACAGACACACACACACACAAACAGTGAGAGTGTGTTCCCATCGCTCTTGTATACCTACATGAAGTCAGCGTCAGCGTGGGCCTCCTCTGACAGCACACATAGCGCCACAGTCCGTGTGGGGCCCCGTCTGACCCGTTGCCAGGCCTCAGTGCAACCACCACCCCGCTGCCAGCGCCCCCCACCAGCCCAGCTCCCCCAGCACAATCCTTCGGGCTCACATACAGAACCATAGCTCAGGCTTCGGAGGTTCTCCTTTCAATTTCCTGTGGCTTAGCCCTGCATCATCCCCCAGCTGATGGAGGCTTGTAGATGATTCTGAAGTTCCAGTGAGAAAAGATAGCTGTTTTTAATAAACTAAAACACTAAGCCTTCTTCCGTTTCTGTGGCCGAGTCAACTTCTTTCTCCTCTGTAATCTGATGCTTTCATATCCTGACGGTACACCTTTAAAGATGACGCCGACATTCCCCGGTGTGGTCCTTCTTTGCTCCGGCTCTCTGATAGATTACAACTGATGGGAACAAAGGGAGAGAGGAGAGGGAGGGATGGAGAGTGCGAGGGAGGGATGAACATGAGAGGCAGAGAGAGAAAGAAAGAGCTGGAGAATAGAGAGAGCCGGACAGAGACAAAGCATGAGGAGAAAACAAACTGACGAACACAAAAGGCAGAGAAACAGAGAGAAATAGGGAGAGGGAGACAGAGAGAGTGAGAGAGAGAGAGTGAGAGAGAGAGAGTGAGAGAGAGAGAGAAAGAGAGAGAGAGAGACAGAGAGACAGAGAGAGAGGATGTGGTAGGACTCTCTACCTGATGGGTTGGTCGGTCAGTTTGTACTTCCTGGATCCAATCTATTATTCATATGCTGGATACAAAAAAGGACACAACGCTGCTGCCCTCAATATCATTACCAGTGTGTGTAGATGTGTGTGTGTGTGTGTGTGTGTAGTTTATACAGTTTGATGTCTTTTACCTAAATTATTCATTTAGATGTCAGGAAGTAGCAGTGAACTTCAGGGCAGGGTCACCCGAGAAGACAAGACAAGATATTTTCCAGCTGTGCAGATAGTTTTGGTTTCATTTGCTTATATTCTCTATGAAGAAATGTCCAGCTCATACATCTGTGAAATGAAATGAAGTACTAGCACTAAAAACATGTCCCTCCCTGACGTCAGGTTATTCAAGGTTTAAAGGTCCAATGTGTCAGATTTACAGGGCTCTATTTAGAGAAGAGGACAAAAATATAATATAATATTCAAAGTCTGTTGTGCCAGACTTTGTTTACTTGCTCAGATTTGGTCATTTGCCTGGTTTATGTTCTTCTAAAAATGTAAGTATGCTTCATAGTTAAATTGTTTCCTTTTTGTTTTTACAATCGGCAGTTTGCATAGGGTGTTTTATTTTGAAAGCTGACCGGATTCTCTCTGCAGTTCTGTCTGACTTCCTGACAGCTTGATCTGCTCTGTGCAGATTGACGCGGGCTGCTTGCATTAAAAAAATAGAACTGCTGCATATTCTCGCTGTGCAGAGAGATGGAGAGACTTCTGGGAAACGTACCACAGTGGTTCCAGTCTGTGAACGCATCGCATCTGAATTTAGATTTTAGAATGAGCCTTTTAGATCTGCAGATGCAGTCCTTCATGTAGAACATTCGACATGAAACCATTAATATCCCAGTTACACAACACCCTCTCACAATCTCTTCACATCATTTAGCTGGAAGATGACCAGATAAAGTCAAAAGGCAAAGTTCTGGAAAGTTCTTATTGTTTGCCGGGAACAGATCTACTTTAAGCCAGAACAACCAGGCTGGAATGTTACAAACACTTGACCAATTCTAAAATAAAAAATAACCCTTTAATCCTCTAACACCTCCATGTTTCTACAGAATGCACAAAACAAACACTGGCTCTAGATAGGGCCTTTCTCATTTTTAGCTCATGTCCAAAGTTTCTCCTACAAACTTGCAAGGAGAAGATGAAGTGAGGCATATTAAGTTGGTTGCAAACTGCAAAAGTCACCACCAGATGCCACTAAATGCTTCAATGGACCTAGAAGAGTAAAAGAGCAGGTAACACTGTGGGGAAAACTAATTATATGTAGCTCCACAGTTTCACAACACGGTGCTTTAGAGCAGCTAAAGTTACTATCATTAGTGTCTGTTTTGTCCCTCCAGCAATTTAACCGTTCTAAATTCTCCATCAGCATTTTATTCAGTTGCCACAGTTCTCCACAGCTGCACATCAGCACCGTCAGGCAGAAAAACAGCCCAGTGATCCTGGTTTAACATGGCTACATGCTTTACCAATCTGTGAAAGATGCCCTGCGCTGCCTCTAAATAATAAGAGGAGATGTCTGCCTGTCAGTTTGATGGTCACAGTCAAATAGTTACCAGGAGAAGCTGATGAAATATAGACAGCAGCTACGTGCAAATTTTTACTGATTAACTGTCGCTGTGATTGAGTATCACTCTATTTGATTATGCTGTCTGTAATCTGCCACTGAGCTGATGCATTTGTTGGATTGGTGCACGCACAGTCATGGTCAGAGTGTGATTGGCCATTTGGCCACTGATTTTTTTTTTAGATGTGTGTGATAAAATGATCAGCTGGAGATGAAACACTGCAACTATCAGAACATGTAGACTCTGGGAGAGTCGATGAATGACAAGAAAGAGAGGAATAACACTAAACCGAGGAGAGAGAGAGAGAGAAGACATGAAGAGAAAAATATTAAAAAGAGAGATGGAGCATTTGTCAGGATGAAGACGGTTATTTTCCTGCACGCTCGTCTATTTTATGAGCAGATAAACAAGCTGTCATCAAAGCTGCCATCCGTCCATGTTCGAATAAATGAAGAGCTGACGCTGTCACCTGTCTGAGGTCAAGGTGTTTGTGCATGTGTGTGTGTGTGTGTGTGAGTGCGTGCCCTGGATGAACACACATTTGTTCAGAGCACTCCTACATACACATGTCCATCCATCATCCTGCTAGAGACAAGCAGACTAAAAATCGCACAGCGGCTATGAATAACACATGAAGCTCATGCTCTGTTTTGGTGGACACTTTGATGTGATGAGTGTGTATGCTGTTAGCATGTAGGGCTCCACTGGGAACTGAAGCCAGTAACTCTACACACTCGCGGATAAATGACGTACACACGCTGACTTCTCTGGAAAAATGCGCGAGGAAATTCCGACTGTCCTCACCCTGTCACAAACGTCCACGTCCAGGTTTATTTAGACTGTGTGGGAGACGCGGGGATATGGAGTGGACACATTTTTCAAAAGCGAGGATCCACATGGAGCTCATGATGTCATCGTCTGCGGGTTAAAATAACAGCTTCTAAAGCAACATCTTGTGATTGTGAAGCTGAGCAGAAAAAGAAAATGACACCTGCTCAAAAGAAATATATTGCTCTGTGAGACAGTGTGACAAGTGGGCCAGGGCCAAGATCACAGCTTAGCTGGATTTATGGCACTGTGGGCTTCATGTGTACGGCAAATACATGACTTTGGTAAATAGTTACAAAGGTTATGATATATACATACTGTACATGTGCACAAATATGATGCCAAAAATGTTAAAATGATATATACTGTAATACACACCACTTAGTTTCATGGTAGACAAGCTAAACTATACATGTTTATGCAGATTTTATTGATATTTATGGATGTATGAATTTATTCTACTGTATTATACACTCTAATGCCTGCAGTAGCTGTATGTTGCACTGTGTAATATGCATAGAACATAGCTCTCATAGAGAACATCTCAGAAAAAGATTAGATGGATTTGTTGTCTTAAGCTGATATATAAAATATATATATATTTTTATCATAGTGAATCATGTGACATCAAGTCAGGAGTCTGGTATTAAAATGTGATCTGCATCTAGATACGTAATGAGGATAAGGAAAAACATATTAATGCATATGTGCATGACAGGAATATGAATGTGATGTGAAGTGCCAAAAACTGCAGTTCCTCAAACGTCCACTCGAGGCTGGCTCCAGGAGTGAGTCAGTCTCCCTAAGTCTCCATGTTAAAATGTCCAACTTCACAGCAGAAATAAACATGTTTACAGCCTGGTACAAAAATAGTTTTGGTCTCTATAGCTAATTTCCTCATTCATGACAACTGTACTGAGGTCGCCGCATATTCTGAGCTTCAAAATCTCTCTTCAGAAACCTATGGGTGACGTCCATACAACATGCTGGTATCCATTAACAACATAACACTGATACAGATATTTGTTTTCAACTAAAATAATACAAAAAACTTAAACTCTGCAACTTTAAACAAGTTTATTGTCTAGGGAACATTGAGAACTATCTAAAATATTGGCCAAGGTAGGAGTAATTCCCTGGATTTATCATTTTAAAAGTAAGGACTTTTAAACTTCACTCTGAGACACACCTTGTCTTTAAACATGGGCCCACATCCAAAAATCCTCCAAACTGCCTGTAACTATAATCTGAATATCAAACAGCACTCAGTTTTTTAAAATATATTTATTAATACTCTGTCTTTTTGCTGCCTTGTTAATGAAAGTACCTTGTTTTAAGAAAGGAATAAAGATGCGTCTATAAGAGTGTTGGGAATGTGCCTGCCTAATGGCTCTTTGGCTGCTTTGTCTCCCTCTTGCTTCCTGCTGACATCAGTGTTCCCATCAGGAGATGGTGAAATGGTTTTTTGATTAGAACGCTCCATCAATAACCATTATATTAGACGGTAGACTGAAATGGGCTACCTGGCACACACGCTACTTCACATTCTCCATTTGGCTTCCAGCTCTGCTCATCAATTGTTATCTCTCCACCTCTGTCCTCTCCGTCCTCACCTCCGTTAATCCTTTCCATGACTTCATTACTTTACCTTGCCGTGAACCTTATTTGATGGTTTATACTACAGCGACTTAGAGGCTCACGCACAAGCTCTGCTATGACTTCTTAATGACTTTCAGCCTCTTGTTTAGGTGAGGTTCTGGGACTGAAAAGTTTTTTAAGGGAAGCTGCGTCCTCTGGCCTCGTCTTGTTTAAATGAAATCACTTCCTTCAGTGAAGTCATTTCATTTAAAACTGCTGCTCTGACAAAGCAAACCTCCGACGTCCTGAGGCACACTGATGAATGTCGATGCCGTGGTTTGATGAACAAGTCTTTAAGTACTTTTAAGGACATCAAATTGCTTCAGAAAATACCCCTTTTTCTACTTTTCAAAAAAACCCACATTATAAAGAGCCGAGGCCTCTGAGAAGTCTGTTAAATAATTTATGAGTTCATAAACTGATGAACAAACTCTTGAATTTCATGGAACACAGGCTGATGAAATTCTCCTGGTTCATTTCTTATCCTGAACGCTGTTGTTTGAGGTCGAGCTTTGAAACGTTTGCACTTCCTGCTTTAGAAAAGGAACAAAAAACAAGTTTGATTTGACTCACACAGGATTAGTATCGTCATAGGACCTCTGTTCTGATCAAAGCACATTTCTGTCTTAATTAGCATTGGATCCTGTTGTAGCAGATTAAATTCACTGGAGGTCCAGTGTGAAAAGAGTTGCTTTCTCTCTGTTTGCATCCATCTTTGACTCCGTCACTGTGTCCTACATGTTGGGGGATTATTTTGAGGATCAGGGGAGTCAGGATGTCTAGAAGGGCAGTAGGATACCGACATCTACACCTGTGCCGTCCTCACCCCCTCCTCCTATGGATGACTGCTGGACATTTGATCCTAACCCACTGCCCTGAAAGAATATCTCAGTAACATGGCAGAGAGGATCCTGAAACCAATGTCAGACGAGGAGGATCACATGTCAGAGTGACACAACCTGCAAACATGCACTTATTATAGTTTCAGATCTGCCTGGCAACAAGTGGAATTGCCTAGTGGACAGCCTGGAAGGGTTCAGGTAAACAGACTGGGGTGTTAGGGCAGAGGAGGGATAGAGTTACATGCACCAGATGATGTGTGTTTCATCATGGACTTGGGTCAAAACTGGGTCAAAATGATCTTGTGTGTTGAGTGGTGACAAAAGCTGCCTATACTGTTATCTTGTACCATTGGTAGGTTCATCAGCAGAACGTTTATGCAACAGTTCATTTGTAAAGGAAAAAAGAAATGCCATAATTGTTGGTTCTGGTGTTTCAACGTCTCAAATGTGAGGATTTCCTGTTCTAACTTCTTTTATATGATAATAAACTGAAACACTTGGGGTTAGGACCGTTCTTTAGTCAAAGTAGGCTTCCTGAAGACTAAAGTCACTTTGGACTCTAGGAACTTGTGATGGGACACTGACCAAAAAAGAAACTGATCAAACAACAAATTGAATTAATTGATAATTAAAATAATCCCTGGTTAGACTGTGAGAAATGTCGTAGCATCTGACTTTTCTCTTTTATTTCCCTTGTAGGTAGCTTTGGACATATTCAAGATGTTTTTGCATCACAATAAGTTCTCAAAATTCAGCCTGATCAATGTTTCTTTCCTGATGATGATTCAGACAGACAGTGCTCTCGTTGCCACAGATGTAAAATCTGTATGCCTCACTGTGTGTAACTGATAGCAGATAGATTACATTAATGACATTGACAAAGAAATCTGATCTGCTTATTAACAATAATGTTTGACTGCACAGCAAATATTAAGTGGAATGCGGTTAAAAAGGTTAAAAAACAGGGATGACATAAGGGGCGCAAGTGAGAGTATGCCTCCATGAAATTCAGGATAAAATCCAACTACGATGCTTCATAAGTCATTTTATGTATCAGGATGCACCCGAATTTTCCTAATAGCAATGACAATCTTAATTAGAGTTGGCACTCTGACGTAAAGGCAGGGGAGAGGATGACCTGGATGTTCCTGTTTAGTCGATACCTCCACCTCACCCATAAGCATCTATGAGATACACAAAACCAATACTGCCATGAATTATATATGACTGCGTGACTCATCAGCTCGCCAGGCTAATGGCAACAAAACAGACCAAATGCTTTGCGTGTGTGAGACACGGCCAGACGGCATCAAAGAGTAGGAGCACTGCTGACAGATTCTACCATCTCATTGTAAAATAAACTTGAATAATAAAAAACAGTGGAAAAAAAGAGGAGACAATGTGGAAATGGTGGAACAGGAGGAGACAGTTTCTCTGGTGAAATGAGTCTCTGATCACTCACAACTGGCAGCAGGCGCTCAATAAACCGTGAGAAGGCTCATTTTGTCAGCGCTAAATTACAGGAGATAGATAGTTTTAGGAAGGAGTGTGCCACTGGTATATAATTCATTGTCAGAGCTAAAAGCATATTTCATAAAGATATTTTATCCGTCAGAGCATTTTTGATGCCCGTGTCGAGCTTCTAGAGATCTCCACAAATACACAATTATGGTCAGTGGCAAGACATGCGCATAGGAATGCTGGTTTTGGTCAAACTTCTATGAGCTGAAGCTGGAGTTTTATGGGCAGAAAATTACAACGCTTTGGATTTGGCCATTGCTCAGTGTTGTTATTTGTTACTCAAACACAGACAACTAGAGTTGTAACACAAGCTGAGGCTCCAGTTGGGGAAAATCGTTTCCAGTTTGGACCGAAATCTCAACAAAGCATCAAAAGTCTCACAGATAAAAAGACAAAAATAATTTAAAGGAACAAGCTTTGGTTATATAATGCAGCATCACACTGTGAACATTGAACATTTTACCAGAACATGTAATCAGACAGCTGTCAGACAGCCATTAACTTTGGTTATGAGTATGTTCCATACCAAAAGAAAGGCAACTGATGAACTTAAAACAGTGTTAAATGTCCAGTGGTTAAGATCGGAGGCAGAAGTAAAATATTCATAACTATGTTTTCATGCATGCATCACCTAAAAATAAGAACCTTTTTGTTTAAAATGTGTCTTTTATATCTACATTGGGAGCGGGTCCTCTTCCATGGAGGCCACCATCTTGAAACACTGTGTTTCTACAGTAGCCCAGAACAGACAAGCTAAATACTGACAGGGCCTTTCAAGTGTTGTTTCTCCTTTACACTAGGAAGGCGAGGGTGATATGAGGAGATTGCAATGTAGCAATTACACCACTAGATGCAGCTCAAAACTGTACCTTTAAGGAATAGTTTATTAGCAAGTACCTTCTGGATGAAATAAAGGAGCATCACCTAAACAAGAAACTGCAGGACAGAAATGATGATTCATCTCATCTTAAAATTCATTAGATGGGATTGCTAACAACTGACTCATCAAATATAGTCAGTAACGTGTAATAACTGCTTAGTTTAATGAAACTGTGTATACAAATATGTAAACGTTGTAATGTGTTTTGAAAGGTTTATGTTCCTTCACATGTTTTTGTCAGATTTACTCATCAGAATGGGTCACTCCAACAGCAGCTTATGTTTGCTATTCATGGCGTCTGTGCACTCACAACTGCAACACATTTGTGGCTTGCTAAAGAAATCTACACACTCTGTACAGGCTATTCTATTCGTGCTGAGGCTCACATGTAAAGTCAAGTCAAATTTTATTTATAGAACCAAAAATCACTTTTGGCCTCAGGGGGCTTTATAGTCTCTACATGTACAATTAAATTTCTACATCTCTTTCAAAGATCAGGAGACCATGGCAACTGTGGTCAGTCCTCCCCTCCAGCCTTTCTACACTGTTGCTACATGACAACTAGAGCCCAGCTTAACCAATGAAATTTCAGAATGGCTCTATGGCCAATCAGGGAGAAGTCTCTACGGAGGTCTCTACGGAAGGTTGTGTATGTGAGGCTCGTGGGACAGAGCGGTTAAATGTTTTAAACACATGCTCACGAGTCTTTCACACAGGACGGTGCAGTACGTCCATGTGTAGTACTGAATTGAATCGCTTGATTATATTCAGAAACCTGGACTGTGTTTGCTGGTACCAAGTAATGATGTCTGATAACTTTTTATCTTATACCTTACTGTGCGGAACTAACTGGGTCTTTCTTCTGTTTGTGAGCTTCAAGTAAAGCTTCACAAAAACAAGAAGCAAAGATTATCTACCAACAGTAACTAGAACCAATATTCACATTCTGATTTATCAGGTATCAGTAACAGTATCAAAAGAACTTAACAAAAGATATCCATTACAGTAATGTCTTCAAATTGCTTATTTTGTCCACTACACACAACATATTCAAGACAGAAAAGCAGCAGGTCATCACATTCACAGTCAGCATCAGGAATAAGAGAATGTTCAGCAGCTGTTTTACCCAAACAAACCTGCATCACGGTTAAATCCTCGCAGTCAAACACAGAACAGGTACAAGACCCGCCTTCAGGAAACAGAACAGCGTCGGAATATTCGCAAACAAACTGGCACACAATCGCTGCCCTCAAACCCTTCTGTCTGGTTGACTACTCACTCCTGAGGATGATTTGAGCGCGGCTGATCTTCTGCCGGTCCTGGGGGAACCGGTGAACTTGTGCTGCAGCAGGCATGTCTGTGGATACCTCAGTGATGGGGCCTCAGGGGGTCCTTGGGTTTACCACTAGCAGCAGCAGCTGCAGCAATCAGAAAATATACAAAAGCTGGTGTCCTCACTTTTCTCTTTGAGCTTCTCCCTCTGACTCCTTCACTCACTCTCTCCTGCTGCACACAACGTTCTTGTTCTCTCTTCTCACTTCTTTGCCTTTCCTCTCCCTGAATTCTTTCCAAGCCTTTCTCTCTCTTACTACTGTGTCTTCCTCTTCCAGTGTTTAAGTCCCTCTCTGCTGCTGTCCAGCTGTGTTGCAGTGTGCAGTCTGTGACTTCGCCAACCTAGGGTTTGATGCCAGAGACCATGATCTCATCAAGAAAAAGCAAAGTGGGGCATGCGGACAGATGGAGATATGGAATGGGAGGGGGGGGTCATGAGCTGTCACGAGCCACAAGTGCAAACACATGCCAGACTGATGTGGTGCACTGTTGGTGCGGGTGCTTTACCCTCTAAATGTTTACACCGTGCTTTCACCCCCCTGACCTGCAAGAACAAACTCATTCTGGCCTGGGGACGGCAGACAGACAGACAGACTGTCTCTATGGGGACGAGGATGAAGAGTCCCTCTGTGTGTCTCTGTACCTCTCTGAAACTCCAGCCTGCTCAGGTTTCAACCCGTCTCCCCCCTCTCCCCGCAAAGCTTTCACAAAATCGAGAGCCACATGGCGTACTGTTGGCAGGGGCCGTAAAGACTGAAAATAAATGATGATCCCCCGTTAACAACTTTTTTTTCATATGTTTCCGTGGAGACAAGCTACTGCCAAGTCTGAGTGTGTCTGTCCAGACGAACGGACAAGAAGAATTAGACTCGTC
Organism: Nibea coibor; assembly: GCA_023373845.1. Taxonomy (NCBI): domain Eukaryota; kingdom Metazoa; phylum Chordata; class Actinopteri; family Sciaenidae; genus Nibea; species Nibea coibor. Next base: position 3,199,887 of record CM041730.1, read on the forward strand.
TGGCAGAGGCACTTAAAGAATTCACTCCTGATTAATTATTAGCACTATTCACCTCTGTTTGGTACTATATTAATCTTTTTTAGGCACTACTCAGGTACAGTTTGCTGATAGCGTACTACTTGATTATTTCAGCTTCATGCTGCTTTATATTTAAATTCTTCTACATTTGAAACATGTTTTATATTTAGGTACTGAGATAGATTATCTGTACAAACACATCATCTCTTTTAAAATGTTGCTTACAATAATATTAATATATATGATAATACAACATTCTGAAAAGGATCAATGTACACAAGTACTAATTTTGATATAATGGATATATTAATTTAAAGGTCCAGTGTGTAAAGTTTAGTGACATCTAGTGGTAAAGGTGAAGATTGGACAAAATTGAATCCCTCCATGCATCCATCCATGGTTTTGGGTGAGAGGTGGGGTACACCCCTGGACAAGGTGCCAGCTCACCAAAGGGCACATTGAGACAAACCATTCATTCACACCTATGGGCCAGAGTCACCAATTAACCTGCATGTATTTGGACTGTGGGAGGAAGCTGGAGTACCCAGAGAGAACCTGATGATAATTCATCAATGAAAACAGAAATATTATATTATATTTCTGCCATATTCTGTAAATAAATCCCCCTAAATCTGATGGACTGGACATTTAATAGAAATTAAAGAAACTTGACACTATTATCTGACTATTGTCTATTTATTTTTAAATAATTTATTTATTTAAAAAAAACTGTAGCTGCAGTGGTTTACCTGACCCACACCAGTCCAAACATGTGCAGAATTAAACACCCTGTACACTTTCACCTGCTGTGTGTGTGCGAACCAAAGAAATAAAGGCGCACAAACAGAGGAACAGAAGCAGGTAGAATATATTCCGCTGCAGGGGTGCGGCACTTCATCCGTTCCCACCAACAGATGAAGCAATCATGCTGCTGCTCTCATTCCTGCTGCAGCCTTTTCGGCACCGAGAGCTTTTATAAGCAGTGAGCCGCTCGCACTCGTTGCACGTCTAATACGATGACGCGGGTCACCTCGGGACAGCGTTGTTTTTCTGAGCCTTTATTCAAGGCCGTGTTTTGATGAAATGTCAGTGTCACCTCCTGTATCATGAAACTCTCAAATCTTTCCAAAACTTGTTTCCCTGAAAGGGATCAGGGAGACATCTGTCAGTCTGTCTGTCAGTCTAGCCATCCATCAATCCACTTCTACTTTTTCCACATCATTCCATCTTTCTGTCCGCTTCTGTTCTTCTCTTCATCTCACTGACAGGAGCAGATTACCGGCCAGACCACGTCACAGACAGACGCCCGGCAGCCAGTGACCCATTCCTCCCTCTCCTGGCCTCCCGTCCCGCTCTGCTTTAGCCTTTTTAGGATAAGGCAGAAACATATATAAACACAGTGTGTGTGACTGGATCTCCACGTGTGTGTGTGTGTGTGTGTGTGTGTGTGAGCTCACAGCTTTAAAGCTACGTCACTTTACTCCGAGTCAGAAGGAAAAGAGTCTCCTGACTCCTCACATAGCAATGAAGTGAAGCTGCGGCTGCTTTCACTGATGTAAGCGGTGATGAAACCAGTGTATGTGGTGCGCAGACACACACAGACACTTTGTATACATACACTAAGTCCTGAGAGTCATCAAAGCTGTGAGTGTGTGCCATGATTTCAGAGCCAAGTACACACACTTTCCACATGTCGGTGGTCACAACCTTCACTTCTACGCTTCTCTAAGATGGAAACTATTCTGTGCTTTGTTCAATAGCTTACTCACACATTCCTCCATGCTTTAGATGAGCACACACACACACACACACACAACCTAAACTCTTTCACCTGCCGATAAAAGTCATTCTCAAGGTGTGATGAAACTGCACACTTGTACATTTTCTTTTCCCCTCTGAATCCTGAAACAATCAGGAAGTTTTTCTTTCTGCTCTTTGGGGGCCGCAACTGAACTTCAAAGAGAGATAACAAAGCCAAGGCAGTTCCAGATTAGATTATGTGAGTGAGAAATCAGCTTTATCTGCAGGAAAAACATGTAGTTCCCTTGCTTTGTGCATTTCTTCACTTCACTCACACGCTGTGAAGACAGATCAGAGAAAATGTAGGTAGGCACAGGAGGTCAGCGAGGGCAGCAGTTGTTGAGTCGGCTCACACGTGGCGGTCAACTCGTTCATTTGTGTTCATCTTTGTAACCTGCTCTGTCGTTTGGTCTGTATAACTGTTATATAACTGTTATATTTCAGCACAGCAAAAATGACAACCAAAGCCCTCTAGCCTCACACACACTCACATGATTTTCACAGCCAGCGACAGCTGTCCACTGCAGCACCAGTGGGTCAAAATCAAAGGTGCCATGAGATCTGTTTTTTCACCGCAGAGAAACAAGGCAACATTCACACACGCTACCTTTTATATCACGACTGCTGCTACTTCAAGTACATCAGTAAAAGTACTGATTTCTTTAATCAGAGTGTTTAATGTGTTCAAACAGAGAGTGTGATCTTTGTAAATACAGCTCATCAGGAGCAGCAGCTGCTCTTTTGCACATGTCATTTATATTTGACATAAATGGTGTATTTTTTTTATTATTATCTGAATCAGGTTGCAGGTGTATGCAGGTGGGTGGACAAAAGCTCTCGTTTGAAAATGTTTGGAACCGTTACCACGCCACAGACGAGAATCCCTCTTGCCAGGCTCCAAATGTTTGCTAGTGGTTGAGACCAATCAACACACACACACAGGTTGCATGTTTGCAGTTGCTAAAAAGGTTAGCACAGTTGCAGTGTACGGACTTACAGCAAAGGGTTGCAGGCTGGAATCAAAGCCACTCCAGAAACTTTTCTAAATCTTGAAATTATGAAATGTTTAATGTGGAATTCAGCGCTTGAAATTGAAATCTTGGTGTTTGTTTTTCAAAGTAAACTAACTGTAATGTAATCAATGATCAAGTAAGAACAAGAGTTAGCGTAGACGAGAAATACTCTTCTCTCAACCGAGAGGTTGACCACATGATACATTTGTTGATCTGGTTTAAGTTCCTATCACAATCTATGATTGGTCTACAACTTGGTCTGCACTTTCTGAACAGTTTCCAATGATGACTTCCCAGATGGTTATGTGTAACAGACCTCCAGGCTATGTCAAGTTAGATCCACCACAGTGAAGGCTACAATTTAATTAGCTCCTGTAGAAATATTTACTCTTCCCACAAGTGGAGCAGGAAAGCACAGTGCTCTCAATGAAACACCTTTTTATGATCAAAGACTTCTTTCTAATCACTCGCACTCCTCTTTCCTCTGTTTGGGGGGATATTAAAATCATTCTTTGTTGCTGCAATTATTTTGAGCCTATTTTGTAGCTCAAGGAAACTCCCAAGTTCAGTTTGAACAGTCGCACATAATCAAGGAGATGTTTCTTCTCATCTTCAGACTTCTTCTTCCACTCTTCCTACAGCCAACAGACATTTCTTTTCAAGTCTTACAGACCTGTAAAAGTTGTTCAGTGTGATCTCTGGCCTAGGATAAGAGGAGGGACTTGCCAAGAGTAAAAACAGGCCAACACCAACACAATATAAATATAAATCAGGCCTATGAAGTGAAGATACTGTAAATACTAAAGCAGCTGATGGCTGCAACCATCCAGCAGTTTGTCTTGTTCCATTTAACTGTCCACTGGACTGCGGTTTGGTACTTTAGGATTTATGTCTCCAATGATTATTGAGCTGCTCCTGCAGAGTGTGAACGTCGCCTGGATCCGGTCAGTAATATTTACTGGTATGCTATAGCACTTAAGATAAAAGCTTAGACATAAAGCAGTTATCGCACACAACATCATAAATGTTCACGTGTTGGAGAGAGCACCCGACAAGTCAAACTATCCGGGCAGCTTCTGTGTTTTCTATTGTTATTCTTTATGTGGAACATGTTGGCAGTGAGTCAGGACGGTCACATCACAGCTGAACACATTAAACGCTCATTAAAAGCTTCCGCTGCATCGCAGCACACATCACCACGTACGGCAAACTGAGGTCTAAAATGAGTGATCTGATTCCAGAGCTCTGACATGTGGCCGGGGTTTAGCACCCACTGAGTGAGTGATGGAGGGTGAACCTCTGCGTGTCGGGGACGATTGTCAGGTCCGCAGATGAGTGCGACTGGAGCAGGCGCCACAGAGAGCAGCTGTCAGGACAGAAATACAGTAGCAAAACAGTAGGGGTGAAAGGAGAAACCCTGTCGCCTTCCTCTGCCTTCTGTGTGCAGCTCACTGCACCGCTGAGAGGGGGAAGGAGGGAGGGAGGAAGAGGAGGGAGAAGAGAAGGAAGAAATAGACAGTGGTTTAGAGATAGAGCTGGGAGAGATCAAGTGAGGTAAAAAATGGAAATGTTGGAAAAGAACTAGAGATGAGGGAGCCAGGATGGAGATATTAAGAGAGAAAATAAGTAGGACAGAGCCTGAGGCTGAAGTCTTCAACTACGGTTTGTTAGTAAAACTCTTAAATACTAGACTAATAAATACTACACTATCTGACTATAAAAAACAAACACCAACATCTTTATTTAAAAAAAAAAAAACATTTTCAGAATTTCAAAATTTTTGTGTGGCCCAGTTTTGATTCCATTTCACTGATATCAGTGTCCTACGGTGATGACAAGTGACTGCTTGCTACAAAACAACGCTGACTGCTAAAGAGGTTCATGTTGGAGCTGCTGACTGATCTAAACACATTTCTTCCCTGAAACATAAGCAAAGAACACTGAAGAATTTTCTCGACGTAAAAAGGTTTTTACTCTCCTTCTGACCGGCCTGAAGAGAAGTTTGGCTACATGATGCGGTTCATTGATCTAAAGTTTGCGCTTTGGCAAATGTTTGAAGGGCAATATATTTGATTTAATATTATTGTTGGTACAGGCAAGAGTGTAAAAAAACAGATATGAATGGTGTCACTGAGCTGCAGGAACGTGGACAAAAGCTATGGTCTGATAACGTTTGAAACAATTACTGTACCATGCAAGGCAGCCGGAATCCATCTAGCCTGGCTCCAAACTATTCGCCTGTGTCCTAAAACATTGAGAGCAATCAGCATCCCACATCATGAGCTTTGTGTGGGTAAACACTGGGTGTGTTTTGCTGCCAAAGTGGTTATCCTAGATGCTGCCAGCATCAGTCAGTCAGTCAGTGAAGAGCACTCTTCTTCAGACCAACCTAAACAGGAGTTTGACTACATTCTGTGGTTCTTTGATCTGATTGGTTGACAGGTGGTTCAGTATGAACAGATGCAGCAGCACACACACAGAGTTACTTTAAAAAAAAGTAACTTTGATTTGAAGCAGCAGCGATTTGGGACTTAAAATCTAATCGTGTTCTTGATTCTTGATGTGGCAACTTTTTGGCTTCAGATGTGAATTTCTTTTAGAGATAAATGAAATTGTCGGGACAAGAAGAGAAGCCATTACCTCATCACTGTAATTAGCTTTGACAATAGAGTGTATTAGAAATAAAAATGAAGCATGGCTCCCATTTGGCTGTTCTGTGGCCAGATTTGTGATGACGCTCTTCTCACTCAGCTCTTTCTGCCTCTCTGATACTCCACCTTGTCTCTCTCTCACACACACACACACACACACACACCTCGTAGCACTATTAGCATAATGAGGCGCATCACTATCAGGTTAATTAGTGGATGGGATTAGAGTGTGATGAGAGGCACGGCTTAGGGAAAGAGGAGGGAATGGTGTGATCGGGAAGGGAGAGTGTGGGGGCATGGGAGGTCATGTGGAGCAGAGATCACACAAACGCAAAGAGGCCGTGACAGAGACCTCCACCTCATCCTCACTGGATTAAAAACAAAAAAACAGGAAAGAGGAGATGGAGCAGCATCCTCAAATCAGAGCACAAACACTGAGCGCTTCACTCTTTCGGGTAACAATCCCCTCGCCTCCTCGCCTCCTCCACCCCTCCTCCTCCCATCCCTTCCGGCAGATGGAGTGAATGTAGATACACAGCCGTAGGATGGAGCCGCGTAATGAGTGCATGTTTCAGAAAAACCAAGGTCGTGGTGTACCGCTGAAGTCAGAGCCTGTGATATGTTTTAGCTGGGGCTGCGTGTGTGTGTGTGTGCGACGTGAATACTGAACTCCTCGGTGTGTGCACGCGCGTGTGTGTGTGAGGTTGTCCCTGCTTAGCTCTGCAGTCAATTACAGGTTTATTAAATGACCTCTGATTGGCACCAATCATTCTTAATGATGCCACAAATACATCATTCAAACAGTCATTAACTGAGGCCGCTACCGCGACTTGTCTGTCATTAAACGCCCGCAGAGCGTTCAGCTCCAGGTGAAGTTTTGATTAAGGAAAGTCAAAGTCGTGAGAGCAGACGTCTGTCTTTGTGGTGAGCTTCCTGTGATGAATCGAGACATTTCTCCCCGATTCATTGTTTCTGGTAAAGCCATTAGTGACTCGTGTTCACTTCAAAACATTTTTATTGTCGACATGTGTCTTTAGTTATCCTGAATAATGTTTCCATCCCCTGTGGCACAGAGTGTTTCATACCTCCTGCACACAGTAACTACGAAGCCAGCTAGTTTACCTCCAGCACTGCAGCAACAGCTTCATTTAAATGGAGCCATAGAAATCCCTCAGAGCTCCAGAGGAAAGGCCTGACCTTGTGTTATTCTGTTAAAATCTTTCTTTCTCATAACGTAACTGGAAACAGATAAGCTAAGCTAAGAAAAGCTGGTAGAGAGGAGAGCTGGAGATTCCGAGGATTTTCCAAGCAGAAAATCAAAATGATCTGATGTTTAGGGCTATTTAAACTGAATTTGGCTTGTTGTGATCAAAAACTGCTGCTGCTGGAGGTGGGTGAGGTCTGCAGCTACAGTTTATGGTAATGGAAGTCAGTACATTTCCTTGTCACAGGCCTTTAAGAGATGAGGAAAGTAATGTATAAATGATTCTTGTTGCTAGATCTCATGTTGAAAGACCTCTTTGAATATCAGAAAGATGAGGTCTGGTCTTAAAACTGATGATAGACAATGGAGGAAATCAAGAAACACATCATCACAAACAAGCATCATGCTCCTCACAGAGACGAGGCTCTGGACGACTTTCAACTTGTGCGAGTGGACAGGAGAGCAAAGACCATTTTCTTATCCGACTTCAACTCAACCAGGAATCTTTGTTGCACGTTGTTTCTTATTTCCCGGCTGCCTTTCTAAAATAAAATGCCCCCTACACACACGCATACACACACACACACATATACACATACGACTACCTGTGTCCTGGGAGTTGAGCACCTCCAGGGCGTGCATCATGGCACTGGCAAATACATTGGCGTCCTCCTTGCTGCCGAAGTTGAGGCCGTACACCTGTCGGGCGTCGCGCCACTGGTGGAAGGTCTGCGTGGCCTGGTTGTACTTCAGCCCCTTGGGAATGGCACAGTTTATCACCACCTGGAGACGAGAAGGAGGAAAGAGGAAACTTTAAGTTAGTAATGATTCTGTAGAGTTATGTTCCTGTAGTACTGAGGGCTTCAACCTCAGGGAACAATTTGGAAAACTCGAATGTGGCAGCAAGTTTCAAGGCTGACTTGAGACTCATGGCGTAGCACACATGCTGACCTCCGTCCACCTGCTACCAGGTTGACAAAATCACCATGAAGGTTCAAAGCTAACTGACACACACCCAATTTAGTCTCACTGAAAAACCTCAAACTTATTAAACACAGCGTGACAACAGGAGGAGCCATTAGGTGGTAAAAGGTCATTTTTACCTGCTCGTAAAGTGACTTTATGATCCACACACTCAGAGTTTAAGGTGCTTTCGATGCTAACATGAGGGATTTTTTAGTGTCCCGGGCACGCGGCCAAGCAGAAACGCCTCCAGCTACTCCTCTCTCTGAGTTATGGAGGCAGGGAAGTGGGTCTCAGGCTGGGAGCCCCAGAACCTGAGGGAGTCCTCTCTCCGCTCGGCATCCTCAATGCTCAGAACGTGACGCGCATTTTTAACTCAAGGAACTTAAATCTGAATCGTAACTGAGTGGGTCTTTGGCACCGCGAAGGGGGTTGATGAAGAAACACACACATATTCTTTTCTGACTTTTAATCTGGCAGAAATACCTGAAAAAGACGTGTAACACTGTGTCATCTCGTGTTCAAACTAACGAGAGGCTGACTCCTAAACACTGCCCTGCAGTTACCTTATGCAATGGGGCTGCAGGTTAGTTAAGATTTCACGAAGCCAGCAGTGAGACAGAGGGATTAGACTGTGCAGAGACCAGCCTTCAAAAGTAATATTTTCTCCTGAGTGCACAGTATTGCTTTGGCCAATAAACAGCACTTCTAGCTCTAAAGCCTGTAACCAATCTGTTTATGGAAAACAAGGTCTCGCGCTTGTTTCGGCAAAAATGTATTTTAACCTGGCAAGAAATAATCTGGTGTCAATTTCTGTGCTTATTATGATGTCTCTCTCGCAGGCAGGAAGGGCCCCACATAACCGTTCTTTTATTGCTGATGGACAACGTAATAAAACAAGCAGCCTGTAAATGTGAGGAGGAACTGAGCCGGTGGAACTCGAGCTGCTCGTTGTAGGTGGCAGTGAATCAAACAAACAGAGGAAATGTGCATCTTATGATAGCAGAGACACACAAAAAGTGCCAATCAGCCCGAAGCGCCAACACAAACACAAGCTTTCTTTGAATGTTGTCTTAGTTGATCACACTTTGACCAGTGTGTGTGTGATGTGTTTTTCCTGTATCATGATGTCAGGATTCAGTCTGGAAAAAAAGTAATTCCAGAAGAAGGTGTAAATTCACAGATAGTGGTCAGGGCCATCACTTTAAGAGACGGGCCTTTATTGATCACTTCAGCCTTTTAAATAAATATACGGTCCATATATGAACATAAAACAGTTATGCCATGCTTCACCTCTGTTGCTCTGATCATCACTGTTTGGGAAACTGCTCTCCCTAAACTCCACTCAGTTCCACTTTGTGATTTTTTTCCACCGGTGTTAAGCTGCTACCACTAAAACGCTTCCTGCACAGATGTGTCACATTAAAAGTGTCCTGGCTGCACAAAGAGCACAATGTCCCTTTTTCACGGTTTTACTTTGAAACATCAACAGGAAGTGTTGTGTTTCAGTTGTGCTGTTTACATAAATGTGTCTCTGTGCTCATTTTGAAGCATCACATTAGAAAAGTTTGATGAAAACTTTCTCAAGTTCACTAAAACCTTTTTAATGCTCACTCAGCAGTTTTGGCCTAAAAGCAGCTGCTGTTTTTTTCTTTTGTTGAATAAGCTGTGACACAGCAGACAGTCTCCGATCACTCTACAGACCTGATGCAACATTCCTCACATTAATACAAAAAAATTATCAGAATAATAGTCATATTTACATCCTGTTTTCTGCATTGTTTTTCACTAGTTGATGTTCGACTAGAAATATTTTGATTCACGTCAACCTGTTGCGCCCTCTTCTTAGCCCGTTTACCAACTCCTAATTTTCACATCACGGTAATGGATGGAAACAAACATTCTATCACATTTACTTTTGTTGAACTCCTGGAAAAATATTAAAATATGAGAAACATTAAGATGCAAACGTGGCTAGTGACAGCAACTTAACAAATAAAAAAAGCAAAGACAGTGGAGTTAATGTGAGTTAGTTAAGACTGAAAACTGTTCTGTTGTTGAAGAGGTCAGCTCGTAGTTTACAAAGAAATGCTGATGTGAGAAATAACATTGGTTTTAAAATGATATTTCTCTTCTTATTATCATGACTATGAATTTGTGCTGTGGCTGTCGTTTATTTAAGCACGTTAAAGTACTGTAGAGACGTCAGAGTCATCGTGACGTATCCTCCAGTCACAGTGGGAAACAGACAACACAGCGAGGACCGTGGGATTGCTGAAGCAGTGGGTGCTGCCCCGTATGAACTGAGGATTAGGCGTCAAGCTGTGAGCTGATCGGAGCATCTTTCTGCTCCCGAATTCTTACGTCTTCCGGGATTCTGCTGTGCGTGAAGTGAACGTGTGCGTGTTCATGTGAGAGCTTAGCAGTGAGATGCACTGACATCCAGTGGATTTCGAAGAGTTGGAGGGTGAAGCAGAAAACAAGTTCAGAGGGAGGTCAAATTATGTGTGGGTATAATCTAATACTATCGTTTTATATTCCCCCCCCCCCCAAAGTCCCAGCACAGAGTCTGAGGAAACACTGTCTGGCAACAAAACACATTCATCCTCTTAGATATTGTTGCATTTGGCTAAAAAATAAAAAGCCCTCTTGCATGAGATAAACTCTCTGGCTCTTTAAGGTTGCCTTTGGCTGCTTTGACCCGGCATAATTCAGTGTCTCATAGCTGCTGACAGCTTGAGACTCTTTGTTACCTGCATATTAGATTATCAATTATTTACAGGCCTTTGTCAACCCTCAGAGCACTGAGCCCACACTGTCATATTTGATGCATAATAGCTAGCAGCTTGTGTTCACATGAAAACCTCAGGATTCTCCGGCTATGCAGTCATGTGTTGGCATAACCAGATCACTAAAAGTGAATATTTTGATACACCATATTTGGTAACAGTCCACTCTGCCATCCTCCTCTCAGATCTAACAGAATCTTTATGAACTCTGTGATTGGCAGCACTGTTTCTGCCAGACGCCTCACACTTAACATGTTAGAATATGGACTGTGTCCATCCAGCGCTACATTGGAATGGATCCAAGTGGACTCTTTACATTTATTCAGGGTGAGAGTTCTTCCCAGCAACATTTTGTGAGAGTCATAACCAGAAATGTTCCTAATGACTGTTCCTAATCCTTAAAAAAACAAGGTCAGACAAGAACACAAACTAACTAACTGATCAAGGCAGCAGTAGATCAATAACTCATGTTATTGTGATGTGAAATTACTGTTTTTGTCAGTGGAGTCTGGTGGTTTTCAACATAACTGCTATTTCTGGTTAAACAAAAAAGCTGTAACTCCAGTCCATCTCTGTAGGATTGTTTCCATCTTTCCATAAAGCTGTCAGACTCTTGGAACAACCTGAGCCTGTCAGTGTTTTAGAATTAGGCACTTTTAGTGGATGTACGTTGAAGGTACCAGTTTTGCAGGTGTCAGCTGCAGCGCTCTCGCTCAATACTGGACCAATTTAAGAAGTGTTCCCTTTAAGAGACATTTTAAAACAGCAGTTATTGCACCTCTTGTCTAGACAACTGACGCACTGCACACATAAGGAGTCCATGACTTACAGTGGAAACCCACTTTGTCATGCTGTGACAATGTTTTGGTCGGTTTTCCACATGACTTCAAACCCGACCAGCAGTATTTCAGAAGTGTTTTGCTCACCAGACTTTGTTAACTTGATCAGATTTGGTATTTTTCCTGGTTTATATGCTTCTCCCATGAGTAAATATGCTACGTAGTTAAAGGTGGGGTAGGAGATGTTTTCTGGAGCATTTTTTTACCATATTGCTCACAACCCATTGCAGCCAGAAAACAGAAAGTTTGTCAAAAAAACGAAATGTTTTAGTCCAGTTTAGAGGGCGAAATCATGGGAAAACACCGTCCAATCACGTTGATGGGGATGCTCATTACGATTGGATCCTGACACGTCCATCAAACTTCAGTCTGCTTCTCCCTCCCCCTCTGCGCATTCACCCATTCGTGAACGAATAGAGACCCTTCATTACTTTGAAGGCATGGTTTCAAGGGGAAGTCTGAAGAAAAGGCATGGGTGTGTATTTTCAAAATATAGCTACCTCCTATCTATCTCCCATCCCACCTTTAAATTGTTTCCCTTTTGCCTGTTTTATGATTGGAAGTCGACCATTTGCTCAATTCATTGATTGATTGTTTGGTCCATAAATTGTCCTCTTTTGTCCACAATCTAAATATATTCAGTGTGTCGTCACAGAGGGCTAAAGAAAGCAGAAAATATTCTAATCTGACAAGTTGACATCAGACTGACTGACATTGGAAACTGTCCATATTTGTTGCATTCACTGACCTGATGATCTTGGATCTTGCGGCCCACTACGCGGAAGGCGTTGTTGCCCGTATGGTGGTAGATGTGGACTCTGCTGAAGCCCGTGGAACCGCCTGCTGGGACCCACTTCTTGTTGGCATCGTCGTACACCATGACGGCGGCTCGCGCCTGGCAGATACTCTGTTCACTGCGGAAAGACGGAGAGAAAATCATGATACGTCAGGTACCTACGGTAACACAATACAATCTGACGGTCTGACGCGCATTTCAACTGAGCTGATCATTCCCAAAGAACATGTCATACTTCAGCTTACCGATGCCAGCTCGTGTCTCCGGGGAGCTTGTTAACAATCTTTAATTTCTCCTTTTGTTTTCCTCTTTGAAGTGAACCTTTCAGTCTGAACACATGTTGTATTAAAGCTGTAACAGCCTGAGGGATGTTCTGAACCATGATTACAGATAACAGCGGTGATGCAACAGGTATGCAGTCGAGCCATGTGACAGCACAGCCTGCTCTGCAATTAAACAGCATCTTTCCTCCGGTCAGCACGACCCTGCTGCGCACAAAAAAACTGCTACTCCAGCTCATAGCCGCTCCAGCGGGTTTCCTGTTATCAGTAAGCTCTTCTTCATCTCATAAAGTTCTTTATTAAACACAGCACTCTAAACCGAAGTCATCACAACACAATCACAATCTCAACATATTGCCTTCCCTATTAAACAGGCTAATCTTATCAGCGCTCAGATTAATCAGTTTAAACAACTTCCCATAAGCCCCTCAGATCCCTCATTGTTTTATGACGTATTATTAATAATCCAGTTTGCGATTCCCGTCCAGCACAAACACAGAAGAGTGAAAAATGGAGCAGAGGCATGGGCAGAAGGGGAATATGTGGCATGAGACTGGCTTGGATGTACCACATTCAGCATACAAGGGAGCTCATGTGAGATTTCATTGAGAAAAGTTCAGCCCCCTGAGCCCAAAACTAATGTACCACAGCTTCGTCCAACACAAAGGAGGTCAAACTCATTGGCTGAAATGCAAACTTGGAACCCATTAGCTATCATCTAGGAATAATTCAGTATTTAGAATTTATTACCTTTTTATTTAAGTTATCTGCATTTATATGAAGATATCTGTAGATAGCGATAGCAGAAATGTGTCTTCTTGTGTATCAAGTTGCTAATCAGACTGCAGAGGACGTTTTGGCCCAGATATCTCTGTCTGGATATTTCCCAAAACATTGGCGACTGCTGCTGCCAGAGTCTAAATCATCGTCAGATGAGAGCTGAAATTAAATCTGAGATAACCCCCAATGCATCAGGAGGGTCATTTTCTCAGACTGTGAAAATCTCTAAAGACAATAAAGAGCTTCTCCACAAGCTGTGAAATACGCCTCCTGACAAGTAAGCTGACCTTTCTGTGCAACATTGGTCGAGTGCCCTTTTAATGCGCGTCCATATCAAAATGTTTGACACCCACAGTGAACCCGAGTGTACATAGCTATGTGAGTGCCGGGCTGCACACTGCATGGAGGGAGCTACGAATATGCAACACTGACAACCTGAGGAGAGATTGAGAAGCAAGAGAGCATAAAAAACGGGAGTAAATGACAGGCAAAAATTGCTTGGGGAAGTGTGAAGAAAGAGTGAAAAGATCCAGGAGGGGTTGGCGGAGTGAGGAGAGGACAGATCCACTTCCACTGACACACACCTCATGTTTTTTAAAGTGTCTGTTTCAAGGTTAGATATGCACGAAAATAGAGGGTCCACAGTGACGAACAAAACACTTGTGTGAATGTCAAGAGAGAGACACACACACACACACAGCAGTGTGAACAGTCTGCTACACGTGCCAAAGCTACTTAACATGCGACTGACTCCTGCTTTGAAACAACTTTCTGTAAAAAGAGAATCTTCTTGAAACATTTAGCTCCTGTGTGTGCTGTGGGCTTGTTCTCTCTCTGTCACACACACACACACACACATTTTTACAAACTCTTTCACACGTCTGCTAATGTGCTTCATGATGACACCAGAGGCTGAAGTGTGTTAACACAGCTGATGAACTTACATTAGGATTGAATCTCAGCCTGTATCTCACATTTAAACTGAGTCAAATTGCAGCTTGTATATGAAGTGGAGAAGAAATGAAGGCAGGATAATTAATTCATGACCTGCTGATCCAGCTGAAGATTTTTTTACCTACTCTACAGGCAAATTATTGAACCTTACGTGTTTATAAAGACCTGGAGAATTGTCTAAGAGCCACATCTTTCTCAGAGTGGTTACATGCCGGGCTGTAGTGGAGGATAAACCCACCCACATTCATGTTTTATGTGCATAATAGAGATTTCAGCTGAGCTCAGCTGCTTGACAGTCACAAATCTTTATGCTTTAAATATGTTCTATATATATATATATATATATATATATATAAAGCTGACACAGCAAGCTAAACGTGTTTGCTCTTGATGGTCACCTCCACGGCCCTGATTTTTCCACTCGGTCTGCAGATTCAGACTCTGTGACATTTCAGTAAACAAGTGAATCCATCAAGCGTTTCCACAGCACGACGACTGCGAGCAACCGCACCAAGGTTAGAAAAGGCTGCGGTACTGCACCAGAGCTGCAACAGTTTGGCTCCTGCGCCTGTTTTGTCAACCTGTTCTGTGGGATTCACACTGAATACATTACTGGGGGATTATTTGATGCTGCCGGTTGCCATGGTTTCTAGTGTGGGACAGCAGGAATTTTGCACAGGTTTGCCAATATACTGTCAGAAGCTAGAAAGTCTTCCAACCAATGAAGACCTGTTCAAGTAGAGCTAGAAGGCACAGAAAAAGAGTTTTAATGAACTGATCTCATCTTGCATTTATTTGTCAGACAGAATAAAACAGAAAGATATTTGATTTATAATGATTCTAAAACAGAGAGGACCAGAAAAAACACGTAGCCTGTGTAAAAAATACAAACTTAAGCTTAGTTTGTCATTTTGGGTGAAGTGCCAAAAACTGCAGTTCCTCAAACATCCCCTTGAGGCTGGCTAGTCTTCCATAAGTCCCCATGTTAAAATGTCCAACTTCACAGCAGAAATAAACATGTTTACAGCCTGGTACAAAAACAGTTTTGGTCTCTATAGCTAATTTCCCCGTTCATGACAACTGTACTGAAGGTGATATTTAATTGTATTTAATTGATATTAAGGCTTAAAGTTATGCAGAATTAACAGCATTGCCACTTTGATTGACAAGTAGATGCCATAATAGATGACTTGTCTGAAGATCCAGACATCATTCAGGTCCACCAATGATCCACGTCTTTGCCCATTTCTAGATTGGGGTGGAAATATTGAATTGGTGGAAGAGGCGGGGCTGCCAACATCGCCACCACACCCTAAACTTCAAAGCAGCTCAAAAACACATGAGTACCATCACGTATACTACATCCATTCTTTCTGCTGCCAGTGGTTACAATGTTACAGCCAACAGCAAGTTAGCTTAGCATAAAGAATAGGGGGGACTGCTAGTCTGGCTCTCTCTAAAGGTGACAAAATCCACCAACCAGTACCTCTGAAAGCCTGAACGTTATATCTTGTATGTGAAACCACAAGCTCTTTTTAAACTCTTGGACAGGGGTCACATTAACTGAATATTCATTCATCAGTTATTGACTTTTTTTTAAAATGGAAAAATCCGAAGGCCATGCGTCATTTTGACAGATTAATTGAGTACAATCTACCATAAAGTTAAGTCATTTACATGTAACGCTAACAAAAACCACAGTGGACCACCTGAGGTAGACCACCCTGTCTGCTTGGTGGAAAGTTTCCATATCAAGTAACAGCTACTGTCTGTTTTTGTCTTTAACTGGCTTTAGCATCACATTTGGTCAGCTGTATTGCTACATACTGTAGATAAGCTATCACAAAATGTCACGACTGCTTAGTGTCTGAAGTAGACAGCGCAGTAACTGTGATTTGGAGGAAACGGGGTGAAAGAAGATAGAGTGATGCGGTGGAGGGTGAAAGACATCCAGTAATACTAATAACATTTATCAGCTGAAGTTTTGAGGGAAGCCTGCAGCAGCGAGGAGGTAGAAATCATTCATCTGCTTCACAAGGAGTGAGCGGTCTTTGTTCATCTTTACTCTCAATGCATCATCTTTAAGTTCTGTTTATTAAATCTTATTGAGTTGTTTTGGTCTAATTATCATTAAAATGTTAAAATAAAAATGACAGTAAATGACGTTGAACACCCTCAGAGTCAGTGTAGGCTCTTTTTCCAGTCTTTGAAACCACACACTGGCTCCACAGATACTGATATGTGTGTGTGAGGCTACAACAAGCAGAAGAAAAACAAAATCTCTTAACATGGGGTTTAATCTGGTTGATTTTACCCCCCTGAGCCTCTCTTGATCGCACGCAGCCAATCACATCCGAGCTAGCGAGCGAGCGGTTTAATGTAATGATCGCATTGCTGCATGTTTTGCTGATCGCGGTCGGATGAGATGTCATCGTGTTCTCATACCGTGGAAGAGATTTCTCGTTGAGGACCACTGCAGAGACCACAGCCTCCGCCTGCAGTGGTCTAAGTCATAGACCTTCCCCACAGTGCGCCTGTGTCTCTACCAAACACATGTGCAATACACACATGCATTTCCCAATTGCACATTTTTGTGTGGTGAACGGACTGCGGTTTGTGTGTGTGTGAGGGCGATTTTACGTGTGTGATTCAGCTGAAGGCCCCCGATGCACCCGCTTCTTTGTAAAGCCAGAGGAATCTATCCCAGGAGTGTTCAGAGAGGAAGAGAACGAGGCGACTCGGTGGACAAACATATCTGTGGAGCTCAGAGTTCAGCAGACGTGACGCACTCACTGAATTACTTTGACATTTATGCTTTTCACTGAACACGTTAGCTGGGAAAGGCCCTGCGCAATTACCTTCATTTACATTAATGGCAGCATTGTGACCGAACTGCACTCGAATTATGCTACATTATGTGTTGGCGCGTTGTCTTTGCAGCTACTTTAGGCATATGATGATAGAGGCGAACCCAGTGAAATGTGGATTTCCGCTTGTTAAGTGCTTGACTGGTGTAATCTAGCCCCGCTGACCCTCCTCATCTCCTTGTTAACCCTTCCCCTGAACACGTCAGCCGCTATCTGCCACTGAGCCAACTCAGCTGTACTTTGTGGCCGTGAGCGGCAGCACGTCTGCACAAAGTGTAGTTTCTAGATTTACGTTACACCCTCGGGTTCCATGTGCTTCTAACCAAAAAGGCTTCGTATCGCAGCTATGTACAACTCGGACCACTCGACACGTTTTAATAAACACGCTGCATTGCTGAGGTGTGTATTATGTTAGACTGCATGATGCTCATACATGCTTTTCAGGCTTGCACACACAGAATCTGCAGATCTGACAAGAATGGGAACACAGAAAGGGATCTGAGCTGAGAATATTTTCATCTCCTTCATTAATGTTAATGAGGCTCCGAGTTAAGAACCGTTCTGACTTCAAAGAGGAGCAGAACAGCTCCGGGGGCTTCACCGCCGTGATGTCACATCCTTTCAGGATCGAGTGTGCGTGTGTGGAGAGCGACAGAGTGATCAGCGCGAGGCGAGAAGAGAGAGGAGGCGAATGGAGGAGCTGGTCCTGGAGAGGAGCAGCACTTCTCCTTTGGCCTCTCGTCACCTTTTGTTGTTCAGTTAAGTGGTCAGACGAGACATCCTGTACTGTCCTAAATACCTGCCTGACTCATTACATCACCACTATGGGTTGAAATTTTGACCAATTTCACTGCTGATTGGCCAAAGTTACGCAACCAGTCGACAGACTTAAAATAGAAACAAACCAAATCTGAACCTCACTCACTGTGTGTCTTCTGTCTGCGCAGAGGATCAGCGTGTCTGTGTTGTCAGTGTGTTAAATCTTCACTTTCCTCTGGATGGATGATTTCATTTTAGAGCAGATGGGTTCAAAATGTGTTCCTTAATGAGGAAAAACTTATTTTCATTAAATCCTAAAAAGCCCAAAGAGACTGAGAGGTCATAACAATGACACTCATCTAATGTGATGTCATGTTAATGACTGGATAGACCATCTTAATTAAGATCATATATTATATCTCTGCCACGACCTCAGCGCACTGTGTGTGTGCTGATACCGAGTACAGATCTGATATCAGTGCTCTCTACACCTCACTGAGCTCCAGTCAGTGGAGACACACATTAATATAATGCAGGTGACAAGAAAACTATTCATTGTGTTGCCAGGTTCCAGCTGTGCAGCGGCTGCCGGAGCAGATTGAGCCCATTCTAAACAATGACTGTGATTCCACCAGAAGTGCTGCAGCGTGTTTCCGAAGCTGCCGATACGCACCGAGCAGCACCGAGCAGGCCGAGAGTCAGACGCGGAAACAGACACGCGTGGAGCGCTGCTTCTCAGCTGTGGAATGAGTACCACAGGTGGTATGCGAGCTGACACCTTTTCCACCCAAGTAGCTCTGGTTCTTGAATGGTTGGTTGAAAAGTGAATGAGTGAGTGTTTTTTTAACGTCTGTTATACTGGTGGTGCTTGGAGAGTACAGTAGCGCAAAATAAAACACCCTGTGTGACTCCCGATTGTACGAACAGACAGAGCACATCAACCAGAAAAATGACCAAATCTGAGCGAGCTAACAAAGCCTGACGGGCAACGCTCCTGAAGGTGGTATGAAGTCACATACAGAACGAACCTTAACAGCTCTGTAGCCCTGATATCACATAGACATGGTCAGTGTCTGATCTGATACCAATCCAGCACATTGGATCAGTCCAAGGTGAATGGTCAATTTAACTATTAGTCGATTGACAGATAAATATTCAACAAGTATTGAATCACTTTCTATGCAAACCTGCCACATTTCTCTGGTTCCAGGCTCTAAAAAAATGAAAATGTTCCCCTAAGTTTTTACCATGTGAACTGAATAACTGGGATTTTATTGTTGGTTGGACAAAATGAGACATTAAAGATATCACTTGGAGCTCTGGGAGACAGTGAATGGCATATTTTACTATTTTCTGGCAATAAACTGGTTCATCCAGATGAAGGGATATGAAAACAGTCATGAGTGGAGCCCTGAAGGAAAGCCACTGCAGTTGTATTCTACTAGAATGTGCTGAAACACTAAAACCAACCGACCCAATCTAACAAGCCTCAGTACTGATTTCACACAGCTCCACGTGTTGTCGTGTATCCTCCAGATTGTAAAGCACTCTAAATCTAAGCTTTTGTTTTATGGCACATTGCTGACACACACTGTTTGTTTACAGCATTCATTCATTTCACAGTTATGAGGGTAATTTCATTGAAGTCTCGGGGGGGATTGTTTGGCCTGAACAGATGTACATTTCCTCTCATAGTTTCCTATGAAATCACTGACGCTGTAAACATTTCAGCTGCTCACACACACACACACACACTCAATCAGCTGCTTTCTATTACTCGTTCGCCTCTTCCATTTCCTCTTACGACAGACAATTGGACAAAAAGGTGGTACGTGCCTGCGCTGCACGCCGTGCTGCTGACTTTAAGCCGTGATTAGAATAGATTCATTAGTAACTGACTCATTGCAGAGGTATTTCTTTTCTCTGTCTCCATCTCTCTCCCTAGACTCGCTCTCTGCAGCTTGGCTCGAAAACCAACCCGACAATAAACCGACGCTCTGCTCTGAAAGGCCGGAGTCAGCTCTTTCCACGCTGGGGGGGAGGGTGATAAATCCTGCCAAGCTGAAACAAAACATGCAAGCAGAATAATGAAAACATATATGTGAGACAAGCCTTTTCCAAGTCCCCGCTATGAGGAAACAAAGAGAGGTGCGGAGGGACTGAGGGGTGACCTGAGGGTTCGTTCAGGGAGGAGTGCAGCTGGCTTCGGACGGAAGGAAGGAGCTTTGGGATGGAGGAGCTCTGGAGAGCGTCCCAGCCACATCTGCATCCTTTCTCTTCCTCGCTCTGCAACAATGTCTTCGATTTTCACTATCTCACTCTCACTCTCTCTTTTTTTAACTCAATTTATAACTTTCTGCTCCGCTGACTCGCCCTCCTCCTCCAACCATTTTTTCCCTCGCTCATCTGTCTCTTCCTGCCTCCTCTGAGCCTCCCTCTCTCTCTCTCTCTCTCTCTCTCTGTCTCTCTCTCTCATTAATCAGCAATCACTTATGGTGTGGTGCAGAGTATGTCGAGGGCTTCCAGACCATATGGTAGTGATCAGGGGGCAGGCGGGAGGAACAACAGAGGCCCCACAGACAAGAGAAAGTCCCTGTTGAACCACCGCCTGCAGGTACTGTGCCAATGTTTGGAAGCGCAGTGGATTAAGACGGTGGATACCAAAGTGGGACCATGGGAGCATCAGAGGTTTTGAACTGGTTTCAGACTGTTCTTCTTCATTTCAGCATTTTCACCTCATATCTACAGGACAGAGCTACTCAAGTCCAACATCCCGTGAAGCTGGAACAAATCTACTGATTCATTTAACTGTCAACTAAACCCTTAATCCAACAACAACCAACAATCCAAACAGTGGTGCCAAGGAATGACACGTGTGTTACACTGACTGACATCAGGAGAACACAACTTTTTGCCCACTGTGTGTCTTTATTGGAAGCTTTAAAGTTTAAACTCTATTGCAGGGGCCCCCATATGTAATTCATATTATTAAATGTGTCACATTTTAATCCTGGCCAATAATGATTTTTATGTTTACTTGATTCCATTTTTATTTCACCGTCTTAACTTAGTTTTTTATTAGCTTATAAAAAGTTCATGCATAATTATTATTGGTTATTAAATCTCAAGAGCCAAAATGTCAACTGATTTGTCCAATCGGAGTGCAAATGCCTTGGCTGTTTGTAGTTCCTTCATTATCTGCACCCTCGCATTCACCACTGGTGAAAATGGTCAATTATTATGACAAAAACTGGGGGACCCCTGCAGTACCTCCGCTGACCCCCCTAAAGGTTGTGGACCCCTGGTTGAAGACCCCTGCTCTATTGCATATTTAACATATTTAAAAGCTTCATGTGAAGTTAGCTCCATGTGTTTTCAGCTAATGCTAATGTTAGCAGCTTCAACTAAAAATAAGAAGCCTGACTCTGAATTACAAAATCTGCCATTCATCTCCGTATGTGTGCAAGAACAGACAGTTTGTGGGGAACAAAAGTAACAGTAGCTTTTCTCAAATACATAAAGCAGAAAATAAAAGCACAACACCTTCCCACCTAAGAATCTGGAACCACGGACCTACACGACCAAGTTAACTTGGACAGATTTTCAAACCAGTGTTCTATGAAACCAGAGATTGAATTGTACTATGAAGTGCTACACATGGAACCTAATGAGAGACATGAATGGGTAAATTGAGAGCGGAGTTTTCCAAACACATTCCTGCAAATTGTTTCACAATAAAAGCCTTGAAGTCTTTGAACTGAGAGAAAGCCGGCTTGACGTCACTAAGAGCTGCTTCTCATCATCGCAGTTCATAAAGACAAATCCTGGTTCAGTTGGTTGGTTTGCACAAGACAAACTTCTTGGAGACACACAGAACATTCTGGATTCTCATCACCGCTGCTCAACAAACAGGGAGGGGTGTGTGTGTGTGTAGTGTTTATGCTCTGACATTTCAGAGGTAGAGAGTTGTATGAGTGGGGTGGAGGTGGGTGATGAAGAACATTAGAAAGATGCTCCAGTCAGTTCATCATTTATCTGTAAGTCTTACTCCAAGAAAATGTCAGATACTATAGTCAGATAGTAATGCAAGTACCAACAAAGAAGTGAACTGTGTCAGGTGAAAGTTTCATACAGATCACTGCATCATACTAAGTAAGAAGAACTTCCTGTTTGAACTGAGGTGAGAGAAGCAGCGCAGCATCCATCTAATGATCGGTGGAGCTTTTCAGCCTATAGAATCAGCTCAGAGTGATCGATGGGCCCAGCAGACATCAGCTGGTCACTGTACAGCAGCAGTCCCACACTCCTACACTGGACTCCCCATCGCCGCCGCCCCCCACCCCCCCCATTGCCTTTCCAACACCGCTGCCTTTTTATAGGAACTGCAAACCGAGTCGTCACCCTGGCAACACAGCCGTACATGGGTGGAGGTTTGTGCGCTGCTAAAAAAGAGAGAGAGAGAGAGAGAGAGCGGGAAATAGAAGAGCAGGAGTACAGATGTTGAGAGGTGAGCACATGTTCACCATTCATTCATGAACAGCTGTTTGTCTGCACGGAGGTTAACCTACTTTCTACTTTGCTCACACACACACACACACACACACACACACACACACACACACACACACACACACACACACACACACTCTCTCTGTATGATATGGTGGAGCCATGAGAAAATACCCTCCGCTCACGAGTGTGAGTCATCCACTCTACCAGATGGTGGGAGAGAAGAGATGGAGCAGGAGAGGGCCGACGTGTGGCATGATAGCAGTGAGAAACACCTGAGGTGTGACAAAGGAGCCATCACCACTAGTGGCTATATATAACCCAGCACAGCCCACAGCGGCCGACACTGTGTGTGTGTGAGAGCATGTGTGTGTGTGTGTGTGTGTGTGTGGCAGGTAGACACACTCCTCCAGCCAGATTGAACATCCACAGCAATGAAATGATGATCCTCGACTCGGTGCCCGCGAGCAAAAGGTCACAGCGCGGCCAATATCGCACCGGGACTTCCACCTGTCATTTATATTTGTCCAGTGCTTCATCAGCCCAGACTTTGAAAGGCCTTCAAAACACCCACGCTCCAAAACCGTGACTGAAAGTGATAACCGGCTGCATTATCAATGAGAGGCACGAGCTTATTAGGAGCCGTGAACTGAAAAAAGAGATGTTAGCGGCATCACAGTGACATTTACGGCTGCCATCTATCCAAAAGATACCAAATACATATGAGCCCTGACTTTACTGACAGAAGAGTACGTCTTCCCCTAAAATCCAACCGGACCCACAGAATGTTACAAACGGGCATGTGATTGACAGGATAAATCAAGAGGTGAGATGAAATATCAAAAGTCATGGTGCAAAATGAATGTTTTCATCCAGTGCCAGCCGCCGCTGAATATAGAATATTTTCTTTCTGATTGCAGCTGATTTACCAGCCACGTGCATATTTTAGCATTCGGCTGGTGGCCGCTTCTAATTTTGTGCCCTGCCCTAAATACAACTGGAGATATTAAATGTTGAACTGTTGAACTGTTACTGCTGCACCAACTGTATCTCAGTATGGTGTGGCAGCTGCTCCATCTCCGACACACAGAGAGAGAGAGAGCGAAGCACTGCAGAGGGTGGTGAAGAAGTGCCCGACGCATCGCTGCTTCTCTGCTCCCCACTGTCCAGCCTACTGTGACTGCTGCACAAGTTCATACTGTTTATATTCCACGCCGTTCACTGTTCAGACTCAGCTGCAATCATGAGTCAATAAATCCATTAGTTTGTGTTAAATCATGTTAATGCTACACTGACACGTAATCAGGTGAATGATTTTTCTTTTTGTCTGTGTGGTCCAATCACCTGCGATTTCACTGATTTTGCTGAAACTGGATCATATTTTATGGAAGAAATGCTGTAAAACAAACGGTGTGACCTGTAGTTATTCTTAGCTAATGTTAGGTCAATTTGTTGGGGTGGGGGTAATGCTGACGAGGAGCGACTCCAGAATGGGCGCCAGAAAAGGAGCTGGGTGAGTGGGCGATGTAACCGGGCTCAGTGGCCCGCACATGGACATAATGACAGAGGAGAGAGTAAAGAGGACGCTGATGGAGGAAGCTAAGAAGAGAAAAGGAGAGAGTGATCAAAAAGTGTTTTTTTTTTCTTTTTCATGCTAAACTATCTAATTCAGTTGTGAGTAGCTCACAGTGGATCTGCTTTATCTGAGCTGGAACAGGAGAACAGTGGGATAAAAACTGCTGAGGGCTGGGTAATACATTCACACTGTGGATGTAGGGATGAAATGGCTGTTTTGCTATTTCAATGTAATCAGATATCGGCAAGGACACTTCATGTACACAGTCAGAGAATAGATTTCTGTTCACTGCTGCACTTTTCCTACATCGTTCTTTCAGCCCAGTGAAGTGAAGGAAGTGTTAAGAGAGTCAACTGAAAGCATGTGCTGCTGTGAGGGATGATACACACCCTAACCATGGACACCCACAATTTACACCCAGCCCATCACACTGTAGGTTCACAGCAATATTAATATTTTCCTTTTGACTAAACATAACACGCCGAACACATTCAGACGACATTTGGAAATGTTAATATTTGTCTTGGAAATTAAAAGAACTCAACACTGTACGAGCACTTAAATGGATCTTACATTGCTACGTTACAGTGCTGCTTTCTTGCTCCCTAATTATGTCCTATTCACCTAATGCAGGTCATTATGGTGTAAAACATTATTGCCATGTAATTACCTGGAACATCGACTGGCCTATTCAAGCACCTGGCTTGTTTAAGGATACACACAATCCTCTTGGATTCAATTAGGCTTTGAGCAAGTCACTCACAGAAACCATTAGCTGAGTGAAGAGGCACATCCCCTTAGGAATGATCCACAGGTGGCTCCCCCTCTCTCATTGCCTTTAATGACTCTGCCCTTCTTGTTGCCATGGAAACCAGCATCATTGCCATCACCCCCCCTGGAGAGCAGGGCGGGAATCCCCTCAGCTAGACTACCTTTTAGCTAAATAAAATGGCACGCTTTGTCAAACGGGGCGCAAATTTATACAAAGAGCAGGCGTTACGGCGCGTTTGGCCGACTTTTACTGTCGACTTATTGGTGGGAACGCAGCGGGAGAACGTGGAAGTGATTTCAGGGGAGAAAGCAGCAGCTCTTTGGCAATTATCCTCCAAGTGAGAGACAAGACTAAATGTTACACCTGGAAACGACCCCAAAGTATTTAAGCAGCAGTATAGGCTACACTGAACCATCCATTAGGAAATGAGACAATGCCTCCATGAAATTAATAATAGCTCAACTTCTCTTATTGTATATTATTTTTCTGTTTTGGAGTGCTTCCATATTTCAACCTTATTTGTTTTGTAGCCTTTGTATCTATTGAAAACATCCTTTTTTTACCATGTGTGATTCTGTTTTGAAAAGGAAACCTATCAGTTAAATTCCACCAGTCACAGATCCAACGCTTTCCCTGTGCCCTCCAGCCATCAGAGCTAAACGCGTCATTTTAGTCACCTCCACCAGAGTTTGCTGAGAATACGTGTCTGTTCTATTTTTGTTGGACGCCGCGACCAGCCGGAAGTGAGGTTTTTTTGTTTTTTGGATTTTTTAGAAAAAAAAGTGCAGTTGGACTCTCTGAACACCACAGTTGTATACTCCTACGTCCTTCACATCTTTCCTTGACTTCATGACGTTTTCCATCCAGGTCAAGAAACAATGTTAGGAAAAGACATAGATGTAGATTTTTTTAAAGAAATAACAAAAAAAAAAAAAAAAAAAAACAAATCTTGAAGAAAAGCCAACTAAAAATCCAGCTCCTTCATGTACTGTAACACATCATGTCTATGGGACCCTAACACCCTGACACACGTCAGCTTGTGTTGGGCACACACACATACACACACACAGGGTGTATTGCAGGGTGTTTTCAGGGTTCAGACTGCAGCTTGCGTGTTAACTGGGAGCCTGGCACATTTTACAAGAGTCCAATCACGTCCCCATTCACACAGGGACAGGGAGCACATTGACAACAGAGCGGGTCTGGACCGGACTGAGCGGCACTCTGCTTTCGCTCCTCGTATATAACCATGGAAACCAACAATTGAAGCTTTCAGACAAGTGACTGTATAGGCTTGTCTCAACAACAACAGTGAATCGAGGCCAAATGCCCTTCAGGGTTCATAAAACACCTGTGAAATTCTGTTTGAGCTGCCAAAGAGACACCTGTGAAAGAGTCAATTGTCCCTTGCGGGAAACTTGGGTGACAAATTCTTTTACCCTGTACAGGACAAAATAAAGAGCTGGTGTGTGTCACCTAGTGTCAGATAAAATGGACCCTTTCGTCAGAGACACTCTGACATGTTGCAGTAAGAAAAGCACCCCTGTAAATAATCTAACTTTAACTGCCAAGATGAAATGACATCTGCACAGCTGTTTAGTCTGATCACCAATCAGTCCAGTAGGAAGACAACAAATCTGATATTCTACATCCAAATAACCAATGTGTATCAATAAATATATATAAGAATTACAGTGGATTGTATTCATTTGTAGAGGAAACGTCAGCATACTCAAATCAGAGCTTTATAAAAAGGTTTTTAAACCTCCAAAGGCTTCTTTTTTACTTTTAAGATCATTTCATTGCACCATTGTTTCATCACTGTGACATGAACAAAATGAAAATCTTTGACACTGATGAGTTTTACTTAAATGTAGAATGAGCTGGAACCTCTGGCAACATCTGCAGCTGTTTTTTAAGTAGATGCCACCATAAAATGTTGGGCATCAATCAATTCTTGCTTCAAGGCACAACAAACTTGCACGCGCACAGACACACAAGCACACAGACACACACACACAGACAAAGACACAGACACACAAGCACGCAGACACAGACACAGACAGGCAGACAGAACGGAAGAACTACTGAAGAACTGAGTCTTCCTCCAAACGTCAAAAGTCAAAACTCCAAAAAGTTGAAGACAGTTTGATGAACTTCTCTAACGAGCATTAACCAGATATCTCTGCCTTGAAAAAAAGAAATGAAATTTGTGGTTGAGAGTGGAACAGCCACAAGCAGTTTGATAGTACGTCAAATAATTCTGCTGCAGTTGCTGGGAACTATTCTCACTTGTGATGTAATGCACTACACAACTGTTGCTGTAGGGTACTTGTGTTTTTGTCCTTGTTCTCGGACAGGTCAGAGGTCAGGTACAGACATCATCAACCCTGGAGCTGGGACTCTGACAGCTGTGGATCCTCTCAGGGCTTCAACACAGGTCATCCAACTGAATGACGCCTGCCCTGCCCGTCCAGGCACAATGAGATGATCCGTTTACTTTATCACAACCAGACCGTTTCCTTTAACTGAATGCAGAGAGCTAACACTTTGCCCAGTGAGCCAAAGAAAAACATTTTGGCGAACTCCATCAATAATTAATCAGTGTGTCTTCTTGCTTTATCGTTACATTAGAGGTTAGCAGCGTAGTTAGCTATATCCTAACCGAGCCCTCAGAAAGACATGAGCAGGGAAACCCTTCAGAACAGGAACATCCTCTTCTCACAGACAGAAATTAAAGTTTAAAATCCACACTGATTGTTTAGCTAGTCTCAGACTGCATCATGAATCTATGTGCAGTGATTCTGAGAGCTGCAGAGGAAGGAAGGACTCTGGACAAAGAGTGAAGACAGTTTGTCTGAAGCCACTTTATGTGACCGGCTTCGGATTTTCCTCTTTGTTGTCTTCAGTTAAACTCAGTTAAACACCTAATCAACAGAAACACACACTGATGAGAGACGAGGCCTAGAGCGCTCGTTAATCAACAGTGAGCGGCAATAAAGATGGAGATTAATGAAGAAACACAGGTGAAGAAGAATGACTCTGTGACAGCGGGTACGTACCGGTGGATTTCCATTTTGGAGGCCAGCACACATCTCTGACTGAGGAGGAAGCTGGAGGCTTTGGACTGTGGACCAGAGGACTGGATCTGCATGGTTCCACACAGCCTGCTAGCTGCTACCTCCCCCCTTCCTGCTGAACTAACCCAGCCAGCCCCACTCCTCTCCCCTCTCCTCCCTCCTTAAGCTCTCCTGTCTCAGGGTCTCCCCTCGCTTCCTCTCCTTCACTCTGTAGCCAAGGTAATCTCTCCACTCTCTACCGAACAGCTTTCTTCATCATCCAAAGCAAAGTGCCAGTCACCCCCCCTCCGCCCCCCGCGTCCCACCCCCAGCCTCACACCTCCTCCTCTGCTCAAAGCCCCTGTATCAAGGTGCTTCCTTCCTTATTTATGTGTGCGATGTCAGCGAGCGAGCCATGCAGACAGTCAGCCAGCTGTGTTTCTCCCATGGCAGCAGCAGCACCAGCCAGCGAAGCGCACACACGGCTCAGTCCTGGCTTCCTGCCGCCGTAGCGACAGCCGTGGGTATCCAGGCAACAGGCTCCTGCTCCTGCACAGCCCCGCGCTCTGGGCTCCGTGGCGGAGGCTGTTGGGGAGAAATCTCCGCGGGGGGATCACGCAGCCCAGCTCAGCACAGCTCAGCTCAGGAAGGTTCAAGTAGGGGTGGGGTGAGGGGGGGGGGCTCCTTCTCTTCTATAGCTCTCTGTCACTTTTCTCTCTCGCGCCTGCCTCCCTCTGCTTCATCTATCTCATACCTTTTGTCTCTCACTTGATCTCTCCCTCTTTCATCTGCCTGTGCCTCCCCCTCCTCTCCCAGCTTCACGCTCTGCTTTTATCCGTGCGCCTGTCCACGCACCCGCACTCTCTCTATTTCTAACTCGCCACACACCCACCCAGCTCATCTCCCTCGCTCTCTCAGAAATGAATAAAGAGAGTTAGCCAGAATTAGGGATGTTTGGTGGCACGGGAACAAGCGTTAGTCCAGCGTCTGACATGCACGCAGCCCTGACAGGAGGGATTCTCCTTTTCACTGCACACACCGACACGAGGCTTCACATCCACCCTCTGGACATGGTGCATCTGAGTGCAGCGTGTCGTTGTACTTCATTTTCATTCTTTCATTTTCAGCTGTAATCGATCGCCAATGTGCTGAATAAACACACGCAATGTGTGGACTGGAAACACAGCTGAATGGAGTCGATAATGAACTCAAATGTCACCTGACAATATGCTGCCGTCATTATGTTTATTGCTGTTCTCTGTAAAATCAGAAGCAAGCGCAGCGCTAGGATATCTTTAGACGGTGACTCTTATTTTTAGAGGGTGTTTTCAGCCAAACATTTGGGCTTTCCCACTGAGCTGATATTTATTTTATTGGTTGCTATGCCAACTCTCTTGTGTTTTGTTTTTGATAAGAGCTCCTTCACGTTTCGAGCTTTTATTCATTCATCTGACATAATTCAGCAGCGATGATGGTGACAGAGCATCGAGCTTGGCGTGCAGTGACAATGTCGTCGTGGGGTGAAATGGATTAATTACTGCAGCGGTGCAGAGAAATACTGGCACTGTCATCTGGACATTACATCATTCACATGGACACACTTAAAACCTTAGAGCTGGTACCTATGGAGCATTGTTTGAATGGGTCGCCACATTTCTGATTGCAGTCTTGCCGAGGTTCAAAGTTTGAGTTCGAGTTTGATTGGACATTGAAAAAGAAATGTATGAAAAATGATATTTTCCCCCAACACATCGAAAACAGAGATACCATGATGCAGAGGTATGGTGAGGTACGAGAGCCAGAAAACAGTACAGAATAAACAAGGAAGCAAGAGAAACAACTGGACAGCTGCATAAAGGGAAGTCAAAAAAACAAAAATAACAGAGAAAGAATGTTGTTGATTCTCCAGGCTCTCTCTTCAGGTTATACATTAGATCTTCCTTTCTATAGACAATGCTAATTCATTAGCCCATCTAGGCAGTGGGTGTGCATCTTTCCATTGCATGGCTTCACAGTGTTGGCTGTGATGAAGGAAACTCAATACATTTGAGTTGGCTAGACCCAGAACACGAGTATCAACATTCCTGTTCTACTGTTACATCTCAGCAGAACTGAGTACTGAGGTTTGTTCTGTGCAGCCTGTCAGAGTATATTCTGTGAATGACTAAATACTGACTACTAACACACAGTGCTTCACATTCCACTTCCTCGCTCAAGGTCTTCTTCCAATCTGCGTATCACTCCCAACACCTCCTGCCCTCTGATTTGATGGATTCATTAGTAAATATGAGCTATAAACCTTCTTAGTTCCTGTTTGTCGTGCACAAGTTTGTCTAGAGGCAACTACACTAATGACTGTAGGAGGCCATCTTGTTCCAAAATGATGGAGTGGATGCAGGGTAGCCCATACTGGGAGGAGAAAAGTCTGAAGGGCTCCATCTTTAAACAGGCTCACAACATTTTAATTCAGATTTCCGCTAAATGAACGGCCAAACCTGTCAACGTGTGTTCTTTATTGTCGAATAAGAACAAAACAGTAACTCTTTAAAGACACGTCTC
Source organism: Nibea coibor (assembly GCA_023373845.1). Lineage (NCBI taxonomy): Eukaryota > Metazoa > Chordata > Actinopteri > Sciaenidae > Nibea > Nibea coibor. The sequence continues at coordinate 3,230,076 of CM041730.1, forward strand.
TTCTCTTATTTTTCTCTGAACAGTCAGTCTTTTCTTTTAAAAATGATCACCTAAAGACTCAGACCACATCTAAAATAGCTGCTTCAACTAACATTAGTTCAGGTCGAGACAATGGCCTGCATTGTTACGCTCAAAGCGGACAAATCTTCAATGGGATCTCTGAGCTGCCCGCTCTCCTTTTTTATTAGCCATGTGCAACACATGCAGGCAAACATCGTCCGCCGCAGATCATATCAGCTGGAAATAATTAAAGTTAATGCTGTAGGAAACTTTCCCAGAGGTCAAATGAGACTTGGCCACTGTCCAGCAAGTCCAGTTCAAGCCACTGTCTGTCCTCTGTAACATCACCATCACAATGTGGTTTTGTAGTTTAACGAGGCCGGCAGAGAGGAGAGTCCTCTCCAGTTTAATGATCTAAAGCACTGTGTGGCTGAGTAATCAAGCTAAACTTAATCCTGGCTTCACACACTCACATTCTAGACCTAGAATATAACACTATGAGAACTAGATGAATTATGTAACCATTTTGTAAGTTTATTAAAATCATCACCTGCAACAGATTAAATGTTCGATGCGCACATCTGGGGCAAACAGCTGGTCCCAGCCTCATAAATGTGATGCAGACATGCCTGCAACATGCTTAAGATCCTCTGCACTGGGCATCGTACAAAGTGTGATAACATGAGCACGTCCAAAGCTTTATTATATATTTAAACAGCTCACTCCAGGTTCAGTGCGCTGCACATTATTCATGTCCGACAATGGTTCTCATTTCACATTTAGCTCGTAGCTTCCTCTGCAGCTGTCACTGACAAAGGATCGACTTGATGAACGCTTTTTTTTTTTTCCAGGCGTTGAATTAAACATGTGAATCGCCCTGAAGGCTCCAAACTAAATCAAGAGTTGATGTAATTACTTGAAATGTTGAAAATAAAAAAAGGGGCTGGCTCAACAGGCATGAAATCAGCCACAACAAACACAGCGTGTGGAAGGACTGCCATGTGCTGTGTTTTCAGGGTAGGGCAAAGAATAAAGCAAACACAGGAGAGGGCAATGACACACACACACACTCACAGAGTGAGGCAGGGCTGCGAGGGAAGGCTGTACCAAACTCTCGAGGTCAGAACAGCAAGAGCTTGAGAAGAGACGTATATTTGTGCCTGCGCGCGCTGACGCTCTCAGCCAACACTGTGCTTTAACCGAGCCTTCAACACAACATGACACATTACTATCTGACATGTGCACACCAACACACTTACATACACACACACACACACAGAAACACCCGTTGTGGCTTAAATCACCATCAGGCACAGAACAAATTTAAAAAGTATCAAACTAGAAAACCAGCTCTCCGCACACGATTACATACAGTTACCGGTGTTCAAAAGAGAGAGGCGGCACGTGCCCCGGGAAAACAGGGCTGTGACGGATGAAAGGTCTACGGCAAGAGCAGTTTGTCACACTTGGGTTAAGCACACAGTGAAAAGCTGTCTAAACACCGCACACACATCAAGAGCTATTAGAATCAATTAGAGGGAGAGAAAGGCGAGAGAGAGAGGGGAAACGAGAGAGCGGGCGCCAGGCACCTGTAACAAGCTCCTGCCTCTTTTAGCGGCACAGATGATGCGAGGGAGGAGAGGAGGGAGAGGGAGAGGGAGGAGGGGAGGAGGAGGAGGACAGGGGCAGAGGATGGAAAAGAGGAGACAGAAGGAGGATGGAAGGGAGAGAGAGAGTGCGCGCTTTAAATCATGATCACCACATTAGAAATGCTTAATCGTCACAGTTCTAAACTCTGCAACGTCCAGAACAGAGAGCATGATGGGATATGTAGTAAAATCTCTCAACAACACCAACATACACACACAGACTTGCTGTATACTAGAGGTGTGGAAGACAGTCTTCAAAGCAAGAAGAGGTGAAGCAGAGGAAGGAGGAGGAGAGGAAGAACCAGTGAAGCCTCAGACAGCCTGATACTGGACAACATACACACGTCACTCACTCACACACATTCTCTCTCTCTCACACACACATTGAAGTAAACACACATAAATATTACAGTGTAGTTTAATTAGAGACTGCCTCCCTCTCCATCACTGCCCAGTTCTGTCAGCAGTGTCTTTAAGCAGGCCTTTGACCGAGCCAGCCACGCCGAGGGGGACGGTCATTCACTGTCAGCCCTGCTCTTTAATTAAACTCTACAAACAGCTTCCTCTTCTTAATGTGTGTGTGTGTGGGACTGAAGAAAGGAGATGACATCATCGGGCTAGTCAGCAGTCCTTTTTGCCACAGCGGGCAAAAAAACATGACTACAGCTGACTAAATAGAGATGGAGGGAGAGCTTTTAGTTTGGTCTGTGGGTGCAGCCACAGAGGTTATTATCAGCCTGTTATCACTTCATAAACTCGTCTTCTCTTTAGAAACCTGGGTTGGAACAGTGGACATCCTGCCTCCAAAATAAAAGCATGACATTTTAGAATTTACAAGAGACAACACTTTTACTTTACCCTTTTTTCAATAAATTATCACATTTTAACAACGAACGTTCCACGTTATAACAAAAAATGATCACGTCTTAATGATTCACATCACAGAAATAAACAATTTGTTGTTATAACGTGGAACATTTCAGGTTATAATGTGATTACTTATTTCTGTAACATGAAATGTTCCACGTTAAAACATGACAATTTATCAGAATGTGAAAAGTTTATTATTAGAAATTATAATGTTTTAATTAAAAAGTTTCATGTTATAACATGGCACTGGTGTGGCAGCAATACGCTTCCATAGATCTAGTGTGTTGTTAAGCTTTTTAATGTCTACACACTTGTTTTAGCATTGTGTTCAGCGTTTCATTTGAACTGAACTGAACAGAGAGAGAAACAGTTGGAGAAAGACTGACTTATTTTTAGGCAGAGAAAAAGATGAATTGTTGCGGGGTCGGCGTGTTTCCCAAGGTGACTGGAGAGCATGCAGGGATGACAGAACAGATGCAAAGACATGACGAGAAAGCAGTCAACAGCACAGCAAAGCAGAGCCAAAGCAAACAGAGAGAACAATAGACAGACACAGACTCTGCTGCCAAAGACTCCGTAAACAGGAGAATATTACTTCATCAAAAGATGACCCCTATAACTGTCTGATCCAAACAAACCCTGCGGCTGAAACACAGACGAGTCCGTCCCGATGTCTCTCAGGGTTCTATTAAGCTCTCTATCAAGCAGCAGACAGGTGAGGTGTGTCCAGAAGAAAGAGCCTGGGCTGTGATAACAATGGTGCGTTTACTTCTCCACAAAGGGATCCTGACAATATGTGATACAGTTACTGTTCTCACAAAACACACAGGGTGTGAGAACACCCCCTTCCAATAGACGGGGAGCTTCCTATTACTGCAGAGACGGCAAAACTGACCAGAACACAGTGAAAACAAGCAGCCTTTGTCCTCGCAGAACTCCCACAGGAACCTTTCAGGTACACTGAAATGCTCACGGATCAGTTTACACGAGAGAACAGATAGTGTTCAACGGAGGCTCATGTGCTGCTTTGACTCAATCTGCATCTTGACCCTGAAACCGAGGTGTGAAGCAAACCTCGACATTTGCCCGTACTGAAACGGTTACGCACAGTCAGAGATAAAGGAGTATAATGTGACCTTGAACGGTTTTCAAACTCTGCCAGCTCCAGAGTCACACACTTACGCAACCCTGTGTTTTCTTTCAGCTCTTGTGTGAGCGATTCATCAGGTATGACTTCTGCCCAACATAAAAGAAAACAAGACTTCACCTGTCCACAGTGACATCATGTCAGCTGGCAGGTGTGTCAGCGACACAGGTGATTCACTCGACATGTTATCAAAAGACTGAAAGCAACATTACACACCAGACGGCGAACATGGGTTACCTCACGTCAACTTACAACATGTCAACATGACCACAGCCCAAAAATATTTACGGAAATATTAACATTTGAGAAGCTGATATCAGATGATTCATCAAATTTATGATATGATTTATGATTTTCTGAAGCCATTGAGTCTTCTCCAATAAAACAGCACAGCTGTGTCACATCCTTTTCAGCTGTGTGCCGGTTTAACTTTCAGTCGTGTCACATCAATAATTTAAGCTCATCAGTTTGATAGTTTACAGTAGCATCGATGGCTAGCAGCTTGTTTTCATATGCCGTTCATGTCACGTTCAGTCCGCAGGTCGAAAACATAACACTGCCTCTAAAAACTGATTCTGCCTCCTCGGCCAACGTTCATGTAATTTTTTAACCTTGTTGCAAACGCTGGAACCAGAACGCAAATCAAGTATATCAGATTTGATAAGGAGGTTCAAAATGATTCAGTTTGGCTCACAGTGAAGGTTGTTATGAGCCACAGACCACCTGCTGAGGGTGTGTCCACTAGTGAGAAGGATTCTGGCAAGAAACAACAGAAATACAGTTGGAAAAGTCATTGTTATTCATGATTATTAATCACACCTACAGTGTCCATGTTCTAACAATTTTAAAGGGTCTATACGTATCATAATCCAAGATGACATGAGACATATGGCTGAACGATTGAAGGCCACAGCTCACAGCAGGACACTACAACTCTCTCTCTCTGGGACGGGGACCATAACTCTGTGTCGCTGTCATCTGACCTGCTTCTGTTGTCCAGTATGGACAATGATGTCATTGTTGCCGGGCGAGCTGCCCCCCTCACCCCCACCCCCTGTGGTGACTAGGCCGACAACAGGTGACACGCAGACAGATGCTAAGTCAACGCTGGAGCTCTATGAAGGAGGTGACATCCGGCTGAGCGATGCACGAACAAAAACAGAAATCGCTAGTTGGGCTACATTTCTTACACTTTTTGCATTGAGACGAAAACACACACACTCTTTGGAGTGTAAAGCACAGATGGAGTAAACACACCAAACTGCACTGAAGTAGACAGCTAGACGGATCGATGACACTTTTTTTTTTTTGAAGAGTGCCTTCATGACTTGCAAATAGCGATGAAGGGAGGAATGCTGGGATGCAGATTTACAGGTGACTGTCGCTCATTTACATATGAAACAAAAAGCCGAGAGAACGTAGCAAATGAATTCAAGGACACAAATCAGCGTCGTCTCCACCGCAGTGATAACGACAGCAGATGCTGAATTTGCAAACAGCAGGGAAATTACCATCGAGACAACACAAACACACACTTTAAAATAACCCAAGAGAGACAGCACATTTCACCAACTGGTGCACAAGTCCTCCAGAAATACAACGGCAGTTCCAGGGGCAGTGAAGGAGAAAAGTGCCCCGTCACCTCATGGAGAGACCAATCTTATCCTGTAACCGAGCGAGGAAAACTCACTCTGATTGGACTCTGAAGAGTTTAACAGCCACTGCGGTTCTATAAATATATGAGCTTCTCATCTGGTGAGCGAAGCTCCAAGTAATGAATGAATAGGTGGATGGCGCTAGAAGCTAAAAGCTGGCTCCCCCATCAGAGTGGAAAGAGAGGCCAAAGACACGAACAATGGTACCAACAGACAGGTAGGCAGATGTGTAGAGAGAGGCCAGGCTAATCCTCAGCAGTAAACTGGCTCCTCAGAGGCTGTGTTATGAGTGCTAAACCTGCTTTAGAGGAGACAACACAGGAAAGATTTCATACACACGATTAAGCCTCCTTTCATTTGACAGTGTCACCTGTAGGAGCTCCACCGTTACTCAACCACTCACTGAGACTTACGAGTCACGAGTCATCTTGGTGTTGGCAATGGGTGAATCCGGCACCTCCACCTCAAAGAAAACCTGCTGTTGGAGGTGTTCGCTCTGTATTCTTAAAGTCTCCACTTTCTCCACAGACTGACTGACTTAGCAGCTGCCTGACTGGCTGGCTCGACGACTGACCGGCTGACTCCGGAGGGGGGAAAGTGAACTGCCGTTTAGACGGACAGTGACAGTGGCGAGGCAACCGCCCACCCGCAAAGCCAGCTGGAAACACCCCCGCCCATGCGCCCACCTCACTGGAGCCAAGGCTAAAAGTGGAGCAGCTGGGTGGGGGTTTTGGGGGGGTGCAACGGGTCTACAGTTGGGGGTGGTCGGGAAGGCAGGCCCCTGGAAGAATGTCCTGTCCCAAAATAGATATTGTGACCTGCACCCGTCATCAGCCTGGATTGTGTGGGATTGTTCAGGTTGACTCACTCAGATACAGATGTTACCATCTGTTACCAAAGAAGGGAACGTGACCTCTGAAACTAATGACGCATTATGAAAATCAGTGACATAATCCAAAGTTTCAGTCAGACCGAGCTCATGCTGGAGCAGCATCAGGTGTTTGGTTTCTGTGACAGGTACTTGAGTTTATTTTGTTCTATTGGCTTTTATTTATTAGAACATTTTATCATTATATGGACAAATTTTGCATATGTATTTATTTGTTTATTTATTCTGTTTATGGTTGTCTATTTCTGATCTTAACTTGTGCTCTGTGAAACAACTTGGACTGTTTGCATCAAAATTGCTCTATTTATTTAAATAAATAAAGTATCACTTTAAAGGTCCACCAATTCTACACATTAAGGTAGGATGATCAGTCAGATCAGAGGAGAAGTCACCCCTGAAAACATCTGGATGTCTTCTGTGACTGTCAAGACGTCATTAGGGTTAGTTTGGGACTGGGGATGGCAGGAGGTGAAAGTGGCAACCAGAGTCAGGCCAAAACTTGCAGTTCCTCAAACGGCCACTTGAGGTTGGCTAAAAAAGTCAATCAGTCTACATAAGCCCCCATGTTAAAATGTCCAACTTCAGAGCAGAAATAAACATGTTTACAGCCTGGTACAAAAACAGCAAAAACAGCTTTGGCCTCTGTAGCTAAACTCACCTGTTCAAATGATATTAAGTTATGAATAATTCACAGTGTAGTCACTTTGATTGACAGGCAGGGACTGTTACGGGCGGTTTGTTTGAGCACTCAGGTGTCATTCAGCCTGCCTGTCCGCTGATGATCCACATCTTTGCGGATTTTTAACAGGGAGACAGAAGAGGCAGGACTACCAACATGGCGGTGGCCAGCATTGCATGTTTTGAGCATCAAAATGGTTCTTCAGAAACCTGTGGGTGACATCACGCATACAATATCCATTGTTTATACAGTCAGTGAGATAGACCCAAATGAAGGACTGAAAGTCTGGATGTTTAGGGCCATAAATCTCTGTAAAGAAGGCTGTCTCAAAGCCAGTGCTTGTCAAACAGCAGAAGTTTTTATCTTTGTCACTGAACACCCCATTTTAAAACTTGTAGTGAGGCCTTCACTTCACTAAATTTGAAGGGACAGAAATGGAACCTGCCATTAGGCTGATCAGTTTTATATTGAAATAAATGAAACCATATAACTGTACTTGACATGACAGTACATTAGTGGTCTCGGCCACATACAGCACAGCAGTCTGTATATAGATCGACTGCACTAAAGTACAGGATTGATTGGAAGCCCAGTGGGTCAATGGAAGTGCAGGAACAGAAATGTTGGGCTTTCAGGCCTCCCACAGGGAGCTAAAAACACTCTGAGGACCACACTTCAAGGTGTTTCAAGTCGATATATGAAATCCACTCATGAGTTATTATGGGAGCCCCAGTGGAGTATGTGTGCAGAGAGAAAGGGAGCCTGTAGGGGGCAGAATTCTACATATCTGACTTTACTGTCAGGGTGGTTTATCACAGATGTATCAACTGCATTGATGTGCTATATTCACCTGAAAAAGGTGTTTCATGGCACTGTATCGGTGACACAACTCTATCACTCAGTCACTCATGGCCTTGACTCTAATAGGATATGTAGGTCAGGGGGTTCATGTAAAAAACACCATGGAGGTCAAAGGTCAAATGTATCCAGTGTCTGTCTTTTAAGACAAACCAGGAGTCAGTCATGTTTGCTGCTGTGACCCACTGCTACAGTATGTCAGCTCTGAAATAGCCTGAGCTGTCTGCAGATTCCTCTTCCTTCCATCACCAAAGACTCAAATAGATACAGTGTGTCTTTCATCGTGGATGAAATGTGCCGTTCCAGTTCAGGACGGGAAGTTAAATGAGCTCGGAAATGACGAGAAGAATCTGCTGCATAATCACAGACGACGGGGTAATGAAGTCCCGACTTTGTCCTGCTGTTACAGAAAATCATTAACTGTAGGCATAAACTGTGTATGCATATACAATGACACATCTTACTAATAAACCTTGACGCCTGCAGCAGTGCACTCCATCAGAAGTGCTTGTCAGATGGTGGAATAACCCTCCTACCACTTCCCTACAGGCTGGCTGAGCAGGTAGAAACATTGTTGCCTTTTGATGAAGATGAACAAAATGTCATGCAAACTAGTCATTTACTGTACAAACGAGGAACTTTATTGATTAGTTAATCAATAGTAATCTGTAAGACCTTCATGTGATGCATCTCTGGGCCTGGGTAATGATTTATCCTTGAAACCTTAAAATGGAAGCTTTTCAAGGAATCCCTTGTTCAACCCATCAATACACTCTTCATTAGGGACTGATAGATGGTTAATATATGCACTCACTATGCTGTGCAACAATGATCCCTATTTATTTTCTAAGTAAGACTGTGAAAAACTATATTTAGGCTGACAATACAGAGGGGAAGAAAGACAAAATGACATATCATCAGTGGAATGTTGCTTTTTGCGTAGCATTACCAGAATTTTACTTCTCATTAGAGAAAGCTGACCACAGAGGCCTGCGTGCATCCAAGCCCCAATTTATTTTAGCAAAAACATGCTGTCCTCATAGCTCTACGGGGTACCACTGTGGAGAGAGAGAGAAAGAAAGAGGCGGCAGTGGTAAGGAAACCAGAATTATCCATGGCAATATACCTCCTCCTTGACTAAACAGAGAAAGAGCCAATGTATCACTTCTTTTAAAGTTTCCCACTCCCCCTTCTTCCACCCTCTCTCAAACACACTCTCCATTCATTCATCTCTTTCCCATCAGCCCATTCTTTTGCTCCCTTCTTCCCTCGGTATCGCCTCTTTTCCCACTCTGTCCGTCCTAAACACTCTCTTTTACTCCCTCTCTCTCTCTCTCCCTCTCCTCAGCTCACCTCTCATGCTAATAGGCCATTGATGTGGTCTCTATGGTGATACACTTTTCATTCCATTGGGAGAGGAAACGGGCCAATGGACTGACGGGATTAGGAACACACGGAGGAACCTGTGAATGTGTGTGTATGTGCTTCACAAAGATTATTCCAGGTTTTTCCATTTAAAGCAGTGAGTGTGTGTACATGTGACTCAAAGGACTTCCTCTTCCACTTGTCTCTAAATCTACAGTTTGATTATAGAAACTGTTGTTGTAAAGTAAGATGTTGAAGATCCGGTGTGCCAGATTTATGTTGAACCACCGTGATTCTACAGTAGCTCATAACGGACAAACTAAACACTGGCACTCAATAGAGGAGTTGATTTATTACAACAGTCCCTGAATCATTACGCACACATACACACACTTACTACAGCCAGAGCCTTACAGTAAACATCACTGTCACAGCCTGCCTGGTTAAACCTGCTGAAAACAGGGACAGGACTTACAGCAAGTAAGTGTGTGTGTGCGTGCATGGGGGTGAGTGTGTACATAAAAAACATAAAAACAAAACCTCTGCCAGATCCGTGGTGCTGACTCGGCTTTATAGGTGCAGAACAGCAAACGTTAGCTTAGTGTTTGGTAGCAACGCTCTGTTGCTACAATAAGCTCCCAGACTCCCATCTATCAAAGTCCGGTGTGGTTACGTGTGGACACACGAGAATACGAGCGGCTGAACGAGACGGAAAGAGACAAAATATGGTGGAAGAATTTCCTGTCCGCAATAAGAACACTGATCGTTTTTTTCCATAACGGGGAGAGCGATAGGGTTTCAACTGGAGGAGAGTTCGTTACCCATGAACGAGAAGCTAAATTATTTTATTGGGAGTTTTTCTGGCACAGTGCGTGGTCCAGGCCTGGAGCCCTGGAGATCCTGGTAGAGCGCTTTGCAGGAGGCCGAGTCTGACCCAGCTGGGGAGGCTTTTTTTTTTTTTTTTAACTTTATTAAAAACCAGCGTCAAATAACAAACGGACATCATCAGTGATTGTTAAACACACCTCACAATAAAACCAAGAAGTGTACGTTGGCAAGGAAAAAATAAAAGACAAACAAACAAAAGACTAAAATATGAGTGAAATGAGATTACATAACACAGATCATTCAAAGAGTCTTCAGGCACTCTGCTTTTCCTGCTTTTACTGAAAGAAGCCACAAAGCTTGGAGCGACTTTAAGAACTGTGGATGGATCCGGGGAGGATGGAGCATGAACCTGGGTCAGCAGTGGTGCTTGTGAGACGAACAGAAGGACAAATGAAAGTCTGGTTTATTTAGAGGAAGAAGCGTGACAGGCAGAACAGACTGGATGGATGAGCTGAAGTGGGGTATGTGGGGGGCTTCATTGCTGAAGTTCAGTAAACATGGTGGAATATCAGCTCTGGCTTCCACCTTTATGAACCAGACACATTTGTTTTCTCCACTCTGAACTCCTGAATGTCTGCTCAGCCCGCTCCTTCAAGTGATTCACCCTGACTAAACATGCCCCCCCTGTAGACTTACAGAGGTGGTACATAGCGTCCTTCACCACAGATGAACTGGCTGTGGTTAGCTTGAGTTCACAGCTATTACAATGGATTCCAATGACAACAAGATTTGCGCTGAAACACAAGTATCAAATGTCCAGAGGAAAAAAAAAACATCATCCACTTCTCTGTGGACCATCCATAAGCTTAGCACGCTCCAAACGCTTATAGTTTTGCCCAAATATGGCTACATACACAGCTCGAAGGGTGACAGTGCAACATGAGAACAGGGTATTAAGCTGCATTTTGGTGAAACTGTGAATGTTTGGAGATGAGTCAAACACTGAGCCAAATGCCAGAAACATATGAAAGCCCTGCCTCTGTTTCTACGGATTATAATTTAATACACATGCTCTTTCTGCAGCTCCGGCGGCAGACGTGTTTTAGTCACATGTGGCTGCTGTCTGGCGCAGCTCGTCCTCTAATGTCAGCCGGATGGATTGTAATGTCACTCGAGGGAAGTGATGTGCAATCAGCAGATCACTGCAAACTCACAAAGTCAGCTGGTGTGGAAGAACACACATTTTAACCAACACAGAGATGATAATAAGTTTGCTCTCTGCACTGTATAGGCTGCAGTCTTTGAAGAACAAACTGCCTTATACTGATGACTTTATTTACTGTTTGATTGTGTCCTGTAGGAGTGTATCTTCTTGGTGAACTTACTTTCTCAAATCCCAATCTGTGTCTGCAAGAATCAAACACTCGCTCATTCTTCAGTAGTGGTGAACAGTAGTGGAGTATGCAGCAAGACCAGAACAGAGCTAACAGAGAGTGAACCAAGCACTGCTAACTTGTCCATGTGACTGACAGAGGGGTCCAGCTGCAGCTGCAGGCGCTACAAACCACGCCCACATCACCACGCCCACTATAATTATCAGTTAGCAGCGGAGGAAGTAAAGCAGCTGCAGAGTCCAAATCACGCCTCCACCAAAACACACCCACTTTCACAAAGCTACGGTGGCTTGAGGAAGACAACACACACCACTAAAAGTAGATTTATACACAAATGTTGATAAAAATGAAGCTCTCATATGTTCTGTGGTTGATCCTGGCTGTTTTTCTTACCCTAACTCTCTGACTCAAGCCTAAACCTAACCAACCAGTCCGTCAGAGGCAGGATGCATGAGAACATACAGAATATAACTTTTAGCCTTATTTTCTGACTGTTGCATCTATCTCTAAGGTTAGATGTTAGTGTTAGGATATCGAACATGGAGGTTGGTTTGGGCATCTGATTAGGATGCCCCCTGGGCGCCTTCCTTTTGAGGTGTTCCAAGTAAGTCAAACTGGAGACCCCCGGGGCAGACCCAGAACCCACTGGAGGGACTACATAGCCCATCTTGCCTGAGAACGCCTCGGGATTTTCCAGGAGGAGCTGGAACGTATTGCTGGGGAACCCTGCTGCCACTATGACCTGACCCCCGATAAGAGGAGGAAAATGAATGGATGGATGCATGGACATTAGTAACATGTAGTTTGGTGTGTTGAGATGAATGTCATCATGTGACCCAACCAACTGACCACATTTGGAGAGTTAACTTCCTTCCTGTTCGTGCTTCACTTGGACTGACAGGTTTGTAGGTACCCCCCTCCCCCCCCCCCCCCCCCCCTTGTTGCACACTTTGCATGATTGGTCCATCACTGGAGGCACACACACTTATTTGAATGCACATTCAGTATCAGATCATGCTGATGAGATTTCAGCATGTTATCTCACTTGCCAAACTTGATTATGTCTTTTGTTAAATAAAACTTTGTAGCATTTTATTCATGAAATAGTTGAATCTGCTTTAATTCCTTGCCATCTCCGTCTCTCTCCTTCCTCTTTAGTCTCTGATTTTCTATCAGACACATTTTGATGAGGACAGAAGACTTCATTATTTCCTACCTGAAGTAATCCACAGCATTAACACTTCTGTCTGACAAGCGCTGATGAAGAAATTATCTTCAGAGACTTCTACCACATCAGTTGCAATTTTATACAATAATAGCTGTGCTGAATATCAGTGATGGGAAAACGCCGAGCTGCTGCTGCTGGCGGCGTGAGGGCAATTTTAATGGTGTACTCATGTGAGATAGCTCTGGGCAATGTGCTGTTTATCAGACGCCTGCACGAAGATAAAGCTGACAGGTTATTGTGGTTATCATAATGACCATAATATTCTATCACTGTTCTTTTCTTTCCTTCTATCTGCATGCAGTAACGACCTCACTCATCGCAGCTCGAACTCGATCTCAGGACAGGGCGGGCTCATGTTTACTCACACGCACAGCTTTTAAAGTCTTCCCTCAAGCATCCTTTAAACTAACTAAGCGTCCAGTTTCAGGCCGACTTGCTCCTTGGTTACGTTTGAAAAAAGGAGAGCGGCTGGTATAAAAGGTTTTGTTGGGGCCATTCCTGCTCGCCCTCTGCCTCCTCTGCGGCCCGTTTTGTGCTGAGCCTGTGGAATTCCACTCACACAGGGGTCTGTTTGTGAGTGCGTTGGTGTTTTATTTAGGACTTTCATTGACCGTTTCCTGGGTTTGCGAGCGTGCGTGCCGTCCGTGTTCTGCTGCCATAACAAGGCTGTGCAGACGAGCTCCAGGAAGTCTAAACATACAAGTGGAAGCTTCACAGCGAAAAAGTGGGTGATGATTAAAAGAAGAGACAGGGCTGAATGGTTTTGCAACAACGATGATGGTGATCAAATGTGATTCTAACCACGGAGAGAATCTCAACACAAACAATGGACTGCAGCAGGAATCTGGACAAACTAGTCCAACGTGTGTTGCAACAACTGGATAACAAGACTAAGAGCCATATTTTAATTACAGATAAACAATCTTAAACTCAGAGCAGCAGGTCTTCATTTCTGCTACTTTGGTTTGCGTAGGCGTAGTAGTGCAAAAGTCCAAAAGTGATACATATAGATATGTATATGAACGTAGAACGTCAGAGAGGTGGTGTCACTAGAAGAGTTCTGATTTCCATGTGTGGTCCGATTAGGACTGACCAATCAAATTTGAGCAGGTTTGAACAGTTTGTGTGGACAGCAAAAAAAAAGGGGTAATGCCTTGGCTGAAATGCAATCTGGGTACCACCGGCTATCGTCTGATTGATTGATTTGTGTTGTCATTTCTCTTCATTTCAATGATGTATTTCCGGCAACGTTTACCACTCTTACCATCTTCTAGTTTAGCATGTTAGCTTGCAAATATTTGCGAATCAAAGTACAGCTGAGGCTGATGAGAATAGTGCATCATTCATTTTGAAATCATTTGGTCATCAACTAAAAGACTGCACATATCGACCTCAGTCAGACAATCAGTAAAGTTTGCAAATACCCTCATTGTCTGCACCAAACTGTAGGGCATAGCTGTCCAGACATTTCACTGAGTCGTAAATCAAAATTTGTCCCATGGCGTCTTTTAGATGAGATGGATTCGCTCAGCATCATGGGTATCTGTAGACAGATTTCACAGCAATTCATTCAGTAGTTGTTAAGATAAAGCAACATACTGACCAGCAGCAAGGCTAAAAATGGACATGGCGCCACTGAGAGCACTGCAGCTTCACAGATACACACCAAATAAAACTCATCATTACTTCTAGATTGCCGGTGTGATGGCAGCGTGTGCTCTGCTGCTGGGATGCAGTGTTAACACATTAGGACTGAGTCTCGCCCTCGGCTCAGTCTGACCGTGAGATTAAGAGGACTCCGGTGGTCAGATAGCAGAAAGAAAGAGTTCAAAAGGCTGCGAATAAGCTGATTGATGTCAAAAAAGGAATGCCGCCTGCAGAGAGGAAGGGAAGCTGCTCTATGATTTACATGTTAGGTGGTTATCTGATAGCAAACAGGCAGTGGTACAAGCCTCCATTAATGAGCTTTTATCGGTTTCTTTACTTTCATTTCTTTTGAGAAAGGACCACACAGAGACATTTATTAAAAACACAACTCAAGAAGTATTGGATGCTGAAATTCCATCCATTGTTCTCTTGGTTTTTATTGGCCAGGTCGTCACAGAGAAAATCTTTCATTAAGTTTTAATTTAGAAACTGTTCTCGGATCCGTCTTGCAGTTTGTATCCTGTCACCTATGATCCATACAGCCATTAGCCCACGAGGCAAACAGGTGAAAAACAGATTGATTCTTCTGGGCCTCCTTACCTGCTATGGTTTATGGTGGTGTGATTGGGTCCAGATGAGAAGAGAGGGAGCTGACACACAAATATAAATCACCTAGAGGGGTAGGGGGCAGTCATTAAACTTATCTCATAGGCTGTTAGAGTGTGTGTGTGTGTGTGTGTGTGTGTGTGTGTGACTGCACATTCCTTTTACACAGATTTGAAGCCTACATATTGCAGGACAAGACACAAGAAGTACTGTAACTCCACCACAATGGAAATATCCGTTAATCTACTTTAGCCATCAGCTCACATGTAGATTCACGAGAATAAATTCTTGTTACTCCTCTCTCCTCTCTCCTTCTCCTCTCCAGCAGATTCCAGTGAGTCAGTACAACCACAGCAGTGACGAGCTGCAACATAATATACCAGCTAAGCACACATCAAAGTGCTCAAAGGAAAGGTTTTACTTCTTTAGAGGCTGATCCAATTCATCACTGCCACATTCTCATTTTTAAAGAAGGCATTAATACGTAACAGAGTGTTTTAAAGGACTTGTTGCTGAGAGAAATAAATTCAATCAAGAAAACTCTGCTGGGTTCTCTTGGCACAAATCTCTAAATGTAATCAGTTGGCTGTGCGGTGTCTGAGATATTCCTACTGACAGAAACTGACATGAAAACACGAAGCGGCTGGATGTAAAGGAATGTCTTTTTGCTTGTTCACAGGACATCAGCATCAGCGAACAGCTGAATTGTTTGGCCGCGGATGTAAACATCTACGCTTTGCGAAAGAACGCCACGTTCTCTGTGTGCACAAATTGGGTTTTTTTATAGAATGGGATTAGAGCGAAAAGAACGTTACGTAAGGACTTGGTCGGCAAAATAAAAGCCCTTCACAGGCTGAATCCTCCATGTTAGCTAACAGCAGATATATACTGGTATATGCATCATCACAAAATGCAGTGGTGGCAATACACAACCTGGCCTTTGCACAGTGAATGCTTTCTTAGTTATTTACACTCAAAACACACCAATCTGTACAGCCCACAAACTACTACAAGGCGTCGTCATGGTTAATAGATTAACACTCCTTTCTTTGGTTAGCATGCTTGTTTCCGTCTTTCTGCTCGTGTTTCTAGATCTTTGCAAACAGCGGATAAGAGTGAAAGTGTGGACGCAGCCTTCGCGCGTCATGTTGCTGTTTGCACAGAGGTCTTTACTCAGAAAGGAATTTCACAAAGACAACAGGAGCTCAGCCAAAACATCGGCAAAAGAAACAAAAAAGGCCCGTGAAGCTGCCAGCTCCCCCTCCTCTCACCTGGCTCTCCTTTTGCTTTGCATTTTCTCAATTATTGAAAATATTTATGCAGCCTCCTCACATCCCTCCTCTGTTAGAAAACTAAAGCCAACCCAAGCCCTGACCCATCTGCCGCCTATCCTCCCCTCCTGAGCCATTAACGCGGTTTGTCCGCTTGTTGAACTTTGCATTAATAAAGTGTGATGTGTTACGGGTTGGACTGTGTCACTGTGATCAATCTTTTCTTCAGTATGCGGCCTGAAATCAACTTCAAAGAACTGAAAAAGATCTAGCAAACAGGTAACTTGGTGATAATAACCATATTACTTTCTCTAAACAGTGAGTCGACAGGCCGACAGGATAAACATGGATCTTGACATGGATCCCTTAGATTTGTTTTTTTTTATGACCAAGAGAACTAAGCAGAACATTTCACAGTCTTATTCTGAAATAAAACTTCTTGTTACTCTGTGAGAGTAAACTCCAATGGGCCGCCATCTTGGGACACAGTAACAAGTACGGCCGGGCTGATATATTGATATCGCCACATTTTAGGGAGTCAGATCATTTGACTCAGTTCACCAAGAAGAGACGGCTCTTCCGGCTCCCGGATGGCTCTTCATTTTACCACTTGCACCTTTCATAATTCAGCCAAACTCAGCACTGTTCTGACTCATGATTTTTATGTGTGCACATATATCACCGGACGTATTCAAAAGTAAAACTGACATTTTCTAATATCAGTAGATTGTTGTAACCAATTGTTTTCATTGCGTTTACAGGGCCCTGTGACGCTCTGAAACGCCCAATGAATGCAGTAACGTGCATGTAGAGCCACTCTGCTACACAGAGCAGAAACAGCTATAAAACTCTAAAAAGCCCAGAAATGCTGCTTCTTTTTCTACTATCACTCAAAGGCTCACGTACCGGAGCCGGTTCCCATCGTTCCCTTAAAAGAACCGGCTCATTCACGGCTGACACATCCTGACTGTTTGTTTGGAGGGGGTCTTTGTAGCATTGGTATTCTGTGGTTCCTCTATCCTCTGTTTCCTCTATTTTCAAATTCCATCCACAGAGGAGGACACAGGAGAGCTGGTGAGACGACAGTGTTAATATTCAGACAGTGCTGCTAAGCATCCAGACACTCCCGAGCCTGGGCGTGTATGCATGCATGTGTGTGTCTGTGTGTGTGTCTGCCGTCCTCTCAGTCAATGCCAGTGATGCAGGATTCTCCAGTGGAGGCGATACGTTTGATGAGAGCTGTGGCTTTAAGCCCTGGTCGGTGTTGGTACATACTGATATCGCCCGACAACAAGCTGAGAAACTTCTTTCAGTACAAACACACACACACACACACACACACACACAGATATAAACACACACATCATAACTGCTGTCAGGGCCCTAATAAGTTGGCCACGTTTACAGTGTGAAACAATAGCTCTGACCCATCTGTTAGTGTGGGTGTGAGAAAGACAGAGAAAGCTGAGAGGTGGAGCGTGAGAAGAGGGAAAAAAGATGGAGGAACGGCATGGAAGTGAATGAAGAGAAAGAGAAGACGGGCAGTGAGGGAGGAGCAGGGTTGAGAGTAACGGCGTTCAAGTATAATGCCATTACTAACAGCGTCATTTTTTCAGTAACGGACTAATCAGATTAGTTAGATCAGATTATTAATTACTTTTCCCATCGTTGCAACGCTGTGATTGTTACTGAGAATGTGAAGTGGTGCGTTACTACAGTTTGGTTGAATGAAGTGTGCGGTGTCAAGCTTTGGATACATCAGCTGCCTGGAGAGAGCAGGAGCGCGGATGATGATGACGCCGTTGCAACTGCGATGATGATTGGCTGCTCACGCTGTCCCACTGCACGCTCTGACTTCTACCTATGACTCCCTCTGAACACACAGGACCCTGTCCACTGTGGAGTCTGAGTCATTCAGAGCTATCCTTGCTAAAATCCCAATACAAGGAGGAGGAAGAGGGATTGCCCCATGCAATGCTTTTGCCAAATTCAGACAGTGAATACACAAAAAAGAAATATGGTCAAATAAATACCAAATGTTCTAAAATACTGTATATAGTGTGTTTATTCTTCAAGATGACTGTCAAAGATCTCTGATGCTGATGGAGCGTCCTGCCACTGCTCACTGTGCTCACACGTAATGAGGACAGGCAGAAGAGGAAGAAAAAGGTGGAATCGGTTTGATAAGAGCAGGTAAGCGTGAGCACAGAATGTGACACACACACACACTCACACAGTGGAGGGGGGGACTGTGCGTGGCCGTCACAACAGGATGCTGCTGAACAGTTCAAGTGAATTCAGACAGAAATGAAAGCAGACAGCAGAGGCCCTGTTTGTGTTTATCACACTGTGATTCTAACAACAGAGCTGAATAAAGGTGATTTATTCAACAGTTAGCGTCCAATCTCCTCCACTATCTGAAGGAAAATAGTTTAAAGTCTAAAGGAGCTGGAGAAAGACGGAATAAAACAAAGAGAGGAAGAAGCTGAGGAGGGGACGGAGAGAGATAAGCCGTTTCTCATCTTGAGCTGATAAGAGCAGACTTGGCTCAGACAGTGTAAGATGTAGGACAGACACTGCTCTAGGTCTCAAACATAATCGCACAGATTCTCAGGCTGACTTTGAGGACGTTTGAAGACATCCAAACAGACTGTTATTAAAAAGGACGAGCGCAGTGTTATT
The DNA here is from genome assembly GCA_023373845.1 of Nibea coibor. Taxonomy (NCBI): domain Eukaryota; kingdom Metazoa; phylum Chordata; class Actinopteri; family Sciaenidae; genus Nibea; species Nibea coibor. The sequence continues at coordinate 3,248,844 of CM041730.1, forward strand.
CTTTTCTTTCTTATCGTCGACAGAGTCTCTCAGCAGCTTCCTGACCTGTCTGTAGCACCCGAGCGCCGTCATAAAGTTGTCATTTCATTCTTTGAAAGCAGAAAATCATTCCTTTGAACAGCTGTGCACTGTAGGTTTTGGCAAATGTGATTCAGCGGGTCTAATTTCAGCAGTGGATTAATATGCGCTTGTGGAGCGGAAAAGACAAGTCAATGAATCGATTCGCTGAAAATATTTAGCAGGCCCAAAGCACCACAGCCCAAAACTAGACGTGCAACTGATAACAAAAAAACAAAACTCACAGTTTGGATCATATGACTGTTTTGTGTCATGGATCCAGGTAGTCTTCCTTATTGCTTCATCTGTGCAGCAAAACCTGTTTGTACATTTGTTTTTCTGTGGCTACAGCACTATAGATACCATCAAATGATAGTACTGTGTCCTTCTATACACGCGTAATAGAAAAAGTATCAACACTACTGACAATGTTACAAGCAACACTTGAAGGCCACTGTCGCAGTCAGGCACAGAGAGTGAGGTGAGCTGTGTCGAAGGAAAGGCAGCGGATATTTACAAAGTTGCGAGAAGACTAGGGCCGACAGGGTAATGCTCCAAAATGACGTTTGAATATTCCCTAAAAAAAAAAAAAAAACACATAGGTTCGAACCATTCGAATATTTATATTTTCACAGAGGACAAACTAATACGAAACATAACTACCTGTATAGGTATTTTTATTTCAGTTTTAACATGTCTTTGAAAAAATACCTACACATTACAAAATAAGTAAATGAACTAATGACCTACATTGTAAAACTAAAAAGACCGTAAAAGACCGCAGACCTCTCTTGCCCGTCCCTGTGGTAAGCTAACTGTAGCTTACACAGCTTGCATGCAACTTTATCTCGAGGCTCCGCATTTTTTCCGTCTACTGACTAAAATCTGAAGTATTTCCAAATGGTGCTTTTTAGATTGCTTGCAGTCCAAACCCCTCCCTCTGCTGCCGAGTTGTCTGAACTTCCATTTTGTTTTTCTCTCTGCCAACTGCATCTGCCATGGTTTTTGTCACATCTCATCTCATCTTTCAGCAGTTCAGAAAAGAGTTCAGAAAAAAGACATGACTTGCACTTTGAAACACTGAGTGAGACAAATTCATCTGCATCTCTGCTAGCGGTGCAGGGGTATGCTCAGGGTGGCCTCAGCATGTCATCGAGCCACCCTTTAAGGACCGCCCACAAAATCCTGGACTGAACTTTTGAACCTCTAACTCCACATTTCAGTAATATATTGTTCAAAGTCTTTTCGCATGTTTTCAGCAACTATTTTACAACATATTCTCAGAATTGCCTTTAAACATGAGAATGTTTGACTTGAATATGAAGTGCTAATCAAAATAGCCACAGATGGATTTTCTGCTGAATGACTAATCAATTAAATCGAACAATTGTTGCATGTTTTGTGTGTGTTGGTGGTAATGAAGGAACATGTCATCCAGTGTGGCTCATTTTTAACAACAATGGAGCTCTGTGGCACTGAGGAATACACTCACACAGACTTGGTTATTAGGGAACATTCATTGCCGGCTTTGCTTGGCTTTGTTGACAAGACGAAGAAGAAGAAGAGAATATCACTTTAAAAGGACGCCAAGACTAAATGAAAGCTGGCACACAAACACACGAGCTGCACAGCTCCCTCCAGCAGACACATGCAAACGTCCACGTAAAGGCCGCTACTGTTACTAGGTAACCCTAAGTGTGTTTTACGGGAAAGTGTGGCCTGTCTGACTTGTGCAGATTGTAGTTTGTGACCCTTGACCTGAGCAGAGATGATACACAGAGGAGACAGGGGACAGGACGGACAGCTGCCGTGGGCGAGGGGACAGATGGACAAACAGAGCAGCCACCTGTTTCTCTCCTTCAGCCACATTTACGCACAGACCCTCGGCCTCCTTTAACCAAAAACCAGGACATCCCATCGCACTGCCCCCCCCCCCCCCTGGACTGGATCACCAGACAGGCCCACCAAACACAAACACACACATACACACAAATACACACACACACACACACAAAGGCTGGCAGGCAGGGTAGGGTATCGGGCATTAGGCTGGCACAGGCATTGCAGCCTGCCACATAAGCCTCTTCCAGTTTTTACTACCAGTGACATCTGCTGCCTGAGGTTACATGTGTGGATACAGCACTTACACCGAGAATACAGCATCACTGATCTGCACTCACATGATACAGTCATAGAGGAGAGGCTGAAACAATAACGTGGATTTAAATACTTGATGTGGTTTGAGAGTTCAGGATGCAAATGTGTCTCCACTCAACTGGTTTACTGACAATTTCCACGGGCCATTTATTTTAAGTAATATCATAAAAGTCTGCAGTGACTTTCTTCACGAGGCTGTAGTAAAACAGTTGTCAACAGAGGGCAACACTTAAATGGATTGGAATGGAATAGATTATTGCGTGCAAAACCACAGCTCCAGGCTCATTTAGTTAGTTTACATATTTACACCTATGCATGGTGTTCTTATAGCTTGTTGACTTTCCTATCTGTGTTGAGAGACAACAAAAGATGATTCTGGTGATGTGAATATTACACCTTCATGAAGTTAGGACACCTGCAAGAGACGAGAAGAGTGGTTCAAATTGAATGAGCAGATGCTGAGAAATCTTGAATTTTAGTCCACAGTATGGGACCCTGGATCCTACACTTCCCATAATGCAACTGTACAGCATCTATTTATTGCCCGGTTAACACCCACAGTTTTTAAAAAGGCCCAGTGTGTCAAATTTAGGGGGGGTTCTTTTTTTTATATCTACACACAGCATGGGACTTTATCTACAGCATCCGCCATGTTTCTACAGTAGCCCAGAATGGACAAACTTATACTGCCTCCAGACAGGACCTTTCTCATGTTTTGCAGCCACTGCAATATCTTCTTCATGCCATGAAGGAGAGGGTGATGCGAGGGGGTTATAATCAGCAACTACATTTCAAGAGAAATCCTAAACACTCGCGTTTGTATCACAGTCCACCTGTTATGAATCTGTAGTCTCCAAACCCTGATGATTCTTACACAAAACTCCACCAGAGCCACACATCTCAGGTGTTACACAGTGTGTAGAGTCGTCACTGCACTAGTAAATTAGCTCTGACAAACTTGGCGGAGTGCCCCTTTAAAGGAAAGCTGTCATTCAGCCTGAACTTTGTTAGTGTTATTTAATTGTCAAGCTTATCTCGTGTAAATTGGATTGGCTTCCCTCTCACTTCGCCGAGTGCAGCAGCTGTAGACAAACAGAATAAATGTGGGACACGTTGAAGTGTGCCAAAATTTAAATAAATGATTGGACGTCCCTGCTGAAGTGTCCATGAGCAACGCTGAAGCCCCAGCAGCTGCAGAGCTGCAGCTCGGCGGCTCATAGCTCTTGGCTGGGCAGTGGAGAGCAGGCCAGTGACCGTCTGACCCAGCTGTGTTAAAACAGATTGAGGTCTAGCCTTGGTCTCACCCCTCTAATCTGACTGTCATCTTAACCCTGGCCTCACACTGATTTCTTACACAATTGGCCGAGGGCTTGGGTGTGCACAGGCACAAACAGATACGCACAAACAGCAGGCAGCCACTGAACTGTTGCCATGCTAATTAAATGCATGCATAATATGTCATATATTTGTAAATAAAACAAACCCCTTTTAGCTAAAAAGTCATCCTGGTTGACTGAGCCAGCCACTTGGTTTACATATAGTTTATAATGTGTGTGTCACATGAACGTTATAAATCATTCTGGGCCCAAACAAAGGGTCAAAAAACACAATCAAGCCCTGTGGCCTCCTGTAGTGTCCAGTGGAGAGTGTGTAGTGTGTAGTCACACACACAGCAAGAAAATATAACCAGCTAGTTTGCTCCTGAACAACGTTAACATTTAGGGCAGAAAGGTGTTAGAGGACAACAGCGGTAATTAGTACAACAAAAGTCCTCCGGCCAATCTACTCTCTGTGTTAATGTACATCTACAACTGTGTGTGTGTGTGTGTGTGTGTGTGTGTGTGTGTGTGTGTGTGTTCTCAAGTGTCGGCAGGTGATAAGCAGGCTGTTTTTGAGCAGCAGCTGTGAGACTGCGGGCTGTCAGGCACCGCGGAGAAAGCGTTACATCAGAGACCTCTGAAAGTTTAATGCTGTAGAGATGAGGTGTAGCTGCCACACGAGAAGAGATCTGAAGACCTCAGCCGCCTGGATGTCCTGTCCACTCCTACTGTTTGTAGTATATATTTTACAGAGGAAGCCAAACTTCTACAACAACTGGTGCCTGAATGCAAAACAATGTTCAATTAAATGACCTATCTTTACTGTAAGTACTGTTCCCGTGAATATGCCAGGCAGTGCTAGCATACTCTGAAACACCGTCTGTTATCATGGGGAATGTAAGATCTCTCCATAATAAGATGGAGGAGCTAACAGTGCTAACCAGGCTCCAGGAGGAGTATGGAGAGTGAGACAGACATGGTTCATTTAACACTAAAAAGGTCAGCATAGGTGATCAATACTCCCCTCGGTCACCTGTTTCAGCAGCTGGTGGTCTCAACTACATGAGCAAGCATGCAGGACCATCTCATTACATCACACACACTTATATACAAAGACTGACTGTGGTTCAGTGTGTTAGAGGTAATGAGCCACCCAATGACCTTCAGGTAGAGCGTCATTTCAAAATAAAAGACATGGGAAATGACGGTTCAAACCAACATGACAAGGATGACTAAGCAAACATGGTGGTACCAGACGGCAGGACCGCATCTTATACACGCACATGTACATTATTCGCTTCCCTGACAAATCAGTATAGAACAAACCAGTTCAAATGCTGCAACAGAGAAGTGAACGTGTTGAGAAATAGTTTGAAGATCAAAGTAAACAGAGCTGCTATGAGCTTAGTGCAAACTGAGGCCTTACCCAGCCAAATGAATTATTCAGCAGCACACACACCAAACACTGCATTAAAGACAGCCCTGGTGTGGTGTGTGTGTGTGTGTGTGTGTGTTGATGTCATTTTCAGTTCAGATTCTGGGATTCTGTTGCACTTTGTCCTTCACCTTACTGCCATGCTCTCCTTCCTCCACTGTCTCCTTCTCTCTCTACATTTTGCTCACAAAAGTGTGTTTTGCCCTTAAAAGGTAGCACCCAGACTTCGTGGTAAGACCGGACCTCCATCTCGCCAACTGAATAAAAGTAGGAACAATTAGGACACAGGGAACATGTTCCATCTCTTTGGTTGAATCATGTTCAGTCATGCTTTGTAATCAGATTTATACCTGATGTGACACGAAAATAAGCTTGTTTAAAGTGAGACTCCCCGTCTTCATTGGAGGTTGGAGTGGTAAGCAAAGCTGGCATGGCTGTACTGGAGCTATACATACACGATTGAAGATGTTAAAGTTCCTGTTTGGTAGCAGAGCAGAGGGAAGGATAAACTGTCCTCTCTGCCAGGCCTGCCCCCCACCCCTCCTCCCTCTCTTTGAGTCCAGCCTGTTGAGCACAGCTGACTGCTGGGAGTTCATGTGTCAGATGATTCTCTCTCCCGGTGCACAGCCATTGTCCGAGGGAACAAAGATGGAGAGGTTTGTCCGGGGTCGCTTCATTATGGAAGCCGAGTGAGGCCTGACTGCAACGTGGATGACCTGCTTCACAACTCGCTCTTTACACTCCTCCCTCCCTCCCTCCCTCCCTGGCCTGTCCTTTGCTTTCTCTCAATCTCTCCTGGAGCTGCGACTCTTATTTCTCCTCTCTGCTCATTCAAAATCTCGCAAGGCTACAATTGGCTGAACAAAGAGTGTCAATTTGGCGGCGCTGTTGTGTTGCCAGGGCGACCACTTCTGATGACGGAACTATTTGGGGAGGGGGGGTGCAGCACAGAGACATGATAGGTTGTTATGGAACTAAACTACAGGCTTGTGTGTGTGTGTGTGTACCACACATGCCCTGAACTTCATGGCAATATTTCTCATTTAATTGATTCAGCTAATTTTACTACAGTTACTGCTGCTCTTTGTTCGTTTTCATGACCTGTGGGCAGCTGGGGGGCCGAATGTCGCTGTACTCTCAATGAGACATCAAGTCATTATTTTTAATTCACTAGATTTATGATGAAATCTTGTGTAATTCTTGTGTTATGATAGAATACTAAGATCAGAGAGGGCCAATAAAGTAATTAGATTACAGTTGTCTTATTTCAATCTAGAGTCTTACCCAGACTTACCCACATTCAGGAGTCAGGACAGGATGTGCTGCTGTGGGCTGCACCCAGGGCGTTGGCTAACTATTAATTATTATTATTAATTATTTATTATTATATAGTGTCTTTCTTTTTAATGCAGTTTCTTATTCACATAAATATCCTGTCACTTACATCCAGCCACAGGCTATGTGTTGGTGTACAGGACTATATAACTCCTAGATATTTCTTATCTGAGATAAACTTTATAAACTTTCAATCTTTCTGCAGCTGCAAATGTTTCAACAGAACTCCTTCCTTCTCCATGAACTTGTGGATGTATGTTGCACCTTGCACATGTATAATCAGTGTCTTCTTTTCAACGTGACGTGGGTGTAAAGGCAATTTTGAGAGAACCGAGTAATGAGCAAACTGCAGAGCAACATAAAAAAATGACTTTTGTGTTTGAGTAATTGAATGAATGTAAAGACATTTCAATGAGTGTAATGAGAATAAACAGGAAATAACTTGTCCAACACGTTTACAATCTCATAAAGCTGTTGTCTCCAGCGATCATCGAATGTGCAGAACTATCGACACGTGGCTGAACTCGGTGCTTTTTTTCTATAAGGTTACACACAAATACACATCAAGTCATAGATAAGAACTCTTTCCATGCTTTGATCCACACCACTTCGGCTGTAAATGATTAGCTCAAAGGTGAGTCGAGGGTACGAGGGTTATAAGTTCATGGAGTTAGGTTTAGGTGGAAGAGGAGAGAAAGAAATCTCCTCAAGGAGCTGGCAGACAAACGAGCAGCTGTTTAATGTTTCTATGTAAAGTGACAGGATCACTACATTACAACGTGCTAGTGCCACAAGAGACACTCGAACCAAAACCCAATGTGTTGTCATGACAAAAGAAAACAATGTTTATCACATAAAGCTGTGTTTATTTCAATAAAGTCAATTATGCTGACAGTGTAAGCAAAGCTGAACTAATGTGCTGTATCTGTACAGTGACCTGACTGAATGTTTGAGGTGTTGGCAGGAACAGTAATCCCTTTAACCCTCCAGCAGTGTGTGTCTCTGATCCTTCACTCCTTCAGCATGAATAAAATGTTAGAGTAATCCATTATGGCCGACTCTTTCCTTTGTCTCTGGACGGACAAAATACAGAGAGAAAATGTGAGAAGTGCTGCCGTTCTCATATTGATTTTTGGCTACACAGCTGCTCAGTGCCTCAGCCACGTCCACAGCTCCTTTACAGCATTAATCCAACTGGAAGTATGTGCAACAACAGAACTGCAACGGCCAATGTCAGCCCTGGGGTTTCACTTAGACCTCAACAATCAATCGATCAGGTGTGCACATGGGCTATTACAAAACCGTAATCCAGAAGCTCCTTTGTTTACAAAAGGACACACTTCACTGATTCCCAAGACATGTCCAGGTAGGGAGCCCAGGGACCTCAAGTGCTAGGTCCTTTTCACACTGAAGAAAAGAACCAATCAGGGCTTAGATTACGGGGGAGGCTGGCGTCTCCAATCATGCCTTGGAGTTTTGCAGACAGTGGATAGAAACTGTGGCTCCGGGCAGGTTTAATGCGCGTCACATCAGCTTCCCCTCCTCTGCCATCATTCCCGTCACTCCTCACTGCACGCTGACCAACAGGGCTGGAATGGCATGGACATAATCTCAGAGGAAGATGAGTGAAGCGAGCAGGAGTTGAGGGGAGAGGTGAGTGGAGAAATGCACGTTCAGGGGCTGTCGTGGCTCGTTGAGCGAGCCAGCGGGCATTGAGCCGGTCAGAGCTGCGCTTTCTGACAACGGACACATACATACACATACTCTACTGAGCGAAGCTCATAGGGGCAGGTCTACACACACACGCACACACAGTACACATGGTAGAGCTAGTGAATGTTCCAGCCAGGTATGTTTTCCGCAGAAAAAAGCATGCATGTGGAGATGTTTCGTGGTTCTGACATAATTTCTCAATACCAGAAAATCTGCATCCTGCAATATTCCCTGTATGCCACGCTGCAAAAATAATGTGCACTGCAATTTGACATTTGATTTCAATATTTCTTGTGTACAAGTAGATATTTCTGAGATAATTTGGGGGTAAAACCACCAAGACAATGTTTAGAAAAAGGCAATCGAGGCATGATTGGAGTATTTATGGATGTATTTAAGCAACCAAAACGCCTTAGTTAAGGTCTTCAGGGTCCACAAACCTCGGTCTGTGGTCACTGCACGACAACACTGTCACTCTGCTTCCTGCAGAGACACTGGAGCCTGTCAGTGAATATAAATCACTCCTGCTAACGAGCTGCATATGAATGTAATTCATAGCACACAGGGTTGGTGTTTGAGCATGTGTGTGTGCGTGTTTGTATGTCACACATCGGTAACAAATGTTTCGGGGGATAACCCTGCCCCCAGATGCAGACACCAAACTGTAGGTTTCCCAGCATTCCACGTCCCCACAAGCGAGTGATGTAAGTGGCAGGAGCTCACCAAACCCACAGGACGGTGAGGACAACGCCTCGCAGGTTAAACACACAAGCCTGCTGTCATTCACACACACACACATTCTGATGGAAATATTTAGAGCTCTGCAAACACGTACTACTATCAGAGCTTGTAGTGTGCGACCTTTTCAAGTGGACACTAATGCTGTCTCCCAAAGCTTCACCGTACTAGAACTGGGAAGTTGTTGTTAGGACAATCACAGCTACTATCAATACATGCTAGAATTCTTATTAGTAAACTACAATGAGAAAACATAAAGTGTGCGGCGTTAACAGGTGGGTGGAAGGTGGTGTGAGAGAAGTAAGCAGTAGTGTCAGTGAGACACTAATCCGGTATCACACCTTCCTCTTCTGATGTAGGGCTGAGTTAAGACAGGAGCAAGGGAAGTGTCGGTACAACCCTGTCACTGTTACGGTCATTCAGCCAACGTCATGGCACACGTTTCTGGAGGCTTTTACCGGGAGCTTATTTACGCAAAAGAGAGCCATTAAAGTGCCACACAAGACACGAGAGTCTGAAATAAATATTTGGATTATTGTCCAAAGCCACGAGGCCAAAGCAAATAAATCCTCGTAGCGAGTGCAAACTGAAGTTTCATTCACAACCAGAGGAAAGTCTTCACACGTCGTTACTTCAGGGAATTTCTGACAGCGCTCACCGGATGTCCCCTTCATTGATTATAACAGTGGAGGCTCATTTATTGCTAAGCTGTTGAAAATATGCACCCAAAGGACAACATGCCAGATAATCCTTGTTTTTTTTCTACAGGATCTGATCAATGAGCTGCATCCTCATGACTCTTCATCTGTTATTCATGTCCTGTCAGTGGAGCGAGCCCAATCAGCCACAATATGACTAATACATCATTTGACTTGGGTGAAAGGAAGCAGGGTGATTATGAGATGACTGAGTATGTGTGCGCCCATATATATGTGTGCGCCCATATATATGTGTGTGTGTGTGTGTGTGTGTGTGGGAGGGCCATGTGCAGGCAAAGGCTATTTACTGTTCACAGTCAGGGTCAGAAATGAAGGCAAGCTGCAGGGCAAACACACTCAAAATTAGTCAAATCAAAGTCAGCAAAGATAGGCCAACAGGCATCCATGAATTCACATCATCTGAGAGGATGCTGAAGCCAGTCTGGGTATACAGATCCAAACACACATCACTTCTGGAGTTGACCAAAAATCAGTCATTTTAGAAAAGGGTGTAGTCCCTAAGAAATGTCTATACCTGGGTAAGATAACTGATAATTGTGGTGCTGAACTTCTACTCACAGCTAACGGGAAGACCATCATGAGAAAATGGCATAAAACTGATCCACCCAGACATAGTCAGTGGTAAGATATAGTACAGAAAATATTCATGATGGAAAAAATGACTTATTCTTTAAGAGAGCATCCACACCATGTACAAAGGCTCAGTCCTTGCCGGGGCGACCCAGGGTTCAAATCCGACCTGTGGCTCCCACATGTCATTTCCCATCTCTCATCTCTCTCTCCCTGCATTCCTGTCACTCTTCAGCTGTCTCTATCAAATAAAGGTAAAAAATATATATCTTTAAGACATGTTTAACGGAAAATGGAAAAATGGATTCGATTTAGACATGAAAACATGAGCAACGTATAATTGTACTGATAATAACGTAAACTGATGTATGAAAACATTAAGTTAATAATAGTAAAGTAATAATAAAAACAGTAAAGTGTACTACTGTAAGCTGTATTCCCCTCTGCGAAGTTTTATTATTATATTTCGGTTTTACTTGTATATGTCTGAAGTCAATAAAAAACAAAGTGGAGAAAAACATCAGCAAAGATGTGCAGATAAGAGTAGGAGGACTTGAATTTGAGTTTCATCTCGTTCAAACTGTAACTGTATGATTATATTCACATGAATGCAAGCACTGTGCTGCCTTTGATCAGATGTGTCGACACGTAAGCTAGATGAACAACGCTGACCTTATAAGGTGAAATCGGCCACATTAATTAGACTGTGGGATTGCACAGAAATGATTCCAGTGAGTTTGTAACGTCATGCTCTCTGCACGCCTACTTTATTTGTATTATTTGCCAACTGCCCCCAAATAGAGGAGCAACATAGCCTGAAAATTACACACCATGAGGGCAGCAAAATACCATGTATGACAAACTGAAGGCAATTTCTTAACCTGCTCTGTAATGTCCAAGTAGTGACTCATCAGAAAAAGATAGTGGGGCAAAATGAAACGCTGCATCATTCAACATGACTAAACAAGTGATCGTGCAAACACATGATGGGTGGGGGTAGACTACATATTAGCTTGTTGCAGAGAGGTTGCTGGTTTGAATCACCGGGTCAATTAAGAGACTGAGTGATGCTGCTTTTGTTGAGACACCCTCGAGCAAGGCACTTGACCTTCAGGTGTGCCAGCGGGGCCGACAGTAGGATGCCGTGATTGTGACGGAACTACATTTAAATACAGTCATGTTCTGACCTCGCTGACTTGATGTCATCATGATGTGGCGATGCTTGGAGCTCAAAGTCATGTCTGTCACCGTCATGAATTAACAGTAATCCTGAGTCTGTGTCTGCCTGAAAACACACAGTGATTACCTTCCTCCTTGGGTTGACTTTAGAGACGGCTGAAACTTAAGACGCGAGAGGCGAGGGATGAAAGGAAACGAAATTATTTTTTTTTAAAAAAGACCTGGCCGGGAGAAGGTGGAAAAAGCAGACCTTTTTGGAGCAGACAGAGATGAGGGAGGGGTGAGAGAGATTAAGGACGGATTGGAGAGAGAGTCTGCAGAGGAAGGAGAAGGAGGGATGATGAGAAGTGCGTGGAGCAGATGGTGGCGGGGAGCCAGCCACGATCAGAATACCCCCCAAAAAAAGAAACTTCAAAGGAAATCACTGGAGCACGATTAATTCATTCCCCATCCTGTTGTCGCACACACTTAACATTTTATAGCTCAATCCACCTTCAGATGCACTCGATTGGTCGGTGGAAAAAAAAGAGAGAAGGAGATTGTAGAGAAACACACTGTGAGGGTTTAGCTCAGGCGACTGGGTCAACTGAGACTCTTCCAGCTGATTAGTCCATTTAATGATTTCTTTCTGACATTTCATATGAATTATGCAAGATTATAGCCACATCTCTGGCACAAGAATAACATAAAGTCACATCAATCGCGCCGCGTGGATTAACAGCTGATCTGGATGGAAACTTGGATCGGTTCCTGCTCTTACATGACAATAATGCAGAAAATGCCTATTGAGGAGATTTATATGCTTAATGGCCCATTTAAAAAGTTCATAAAACTGTCTTTGGCATCAAATGACATATCACTTATCCAGCCTGGACAAAGCCTTGGGAACAGTTTGCTGTGTCTGCTCGACTGAGCCCATGATCGGTTTGAATGATAAAAGAGGGAGAAGCAGACGCAGAGTTTGCTACCAATTCCACACACTCCTTCAGAGGGACAAAGCAAGCAGTGTTATTGACGAAATCTGAAGCCCCGGGAGTTCAACAAAGACCGCTATATTGAAAATGACTGTGAATTAGGTTGGTATGCTCCCTCGTAATGAAGTCACACTCCTTACAACCATATTACCGCAATATGATCTACTCATTGGTCCCGTAAAGAGGAGCAAAACATCCATACCGTGACTCAGCTCCCCCTTCTGCACATCTCATTCTCTGTCTAGACTCTATAAAGCTGACTTGAGTCACTGGCTTCAAGTCTTTTAAATCGTTGTACAGGACAAATTTATCTCACTTCTCATTAGCCTCAGGCGGATCTCATTAATAGCTCATCTAGATGGAACAACATAATTGGCCAAGGTCCAGCTTTGAAAAACACAAACAGTTCCTCCAGGGCAGCGGGTAGATGAGTTCAAAAGTTCCAGGCTGCACGTAACCCAGTCTCAACTCCCGTCCTTCATCTGTGGCGTGAAACCTGCAGCGCCTGGAGGGTCATGAGGCCTTTCAGCAATTGTCAGGGCTCATTTCCATGACACTTCACAGCCCGCCACCCTGATGATGCTGCTTATCAAGCAGTCCAAGATAAGCTGACATCACTGCTACGTGACACCTGACACAACGCAGCAAAGCAAAATGGACCATTATATTTACATCACCGTCCTCATGGTTTAGGAATGTGCTCCAGCCAGGTATCTTTGACCTCAACTGTCAGGATAAAACCACCAGCCATGTACTGCGAAATGTCTGCTGAGCCTAGATGGAGAGCATATAGCAAAGAGCAAAGAATGGACAGCATATAAGCGATGTCACTCATTAGTTTCTGAGGAGCTGTTTTGAAGGTCAGTGCAGCGGCCCTGGCTGCTGCCATGTTGGCATTCTTGCCTCTTTTGTCTCCAGGCTAATCTAAAAATTGGCAAAGACATGGCCCATCAGCGGACCTGAGGCAGGCTGAATGACACCTGGCTACTCAAACAGGCCATCTGTAACTGCACCTACTTGTCAATCAAAGAGGCCACGCTGTTAATTCTGCATAACTTTAAGACTTAGTATAATCTGAACAGATGAGAGTACAGTTGTCATTAATGGTGAAATTAGCTACAGAGACCAAAACTGTTTTTTGAACCAGGCTGTAAACATGTTTATTTCTGCTGTGAAGTTGGACATTTTAACATGGGGACTTATGGAGACTGACTCGTCCTGTAACCAGCCTCAAGTGGACGTTTGAGTAACTGCAGTTTTTAGCACTTCCACATTGTCTTAATTTCACAGCCACAGAGGTTACCGCTTGGTACAGTATGTGGCATACAGGAGCCTCCACAAAAAGATAAAGGCCCTGAACGACCACAGAAAGGATTCTCATATATTATGATAAGAAAGGTAATGGTGTAACCCAAAACTCATTAAATATACAGATGTCACAGCAGCAGTCCTCATACGAGCTGTAATCAGACAGAATCGTGAAAACGTGGCAGTGCATTTAGAGTTTCTTCATTAATATTGCCAGAAGTACAGAAATAAAATATATTTAAAAACAGTTTACAGAGGACCCAAACCTTTAAAGCAACGTTTCTCCAAGCAGCATTTCTGAGTTACTACCTTTAGATGTTCAAATTACTTTTTGAAAGAACTTGGCAGCTCTTGTTGGCTGTATGCAACTTCACATCCATCTTGCACTTGCCAGACAACTCTATTGTTCCTGACATGTCAGCTGAGCAAAGCTGGGAAACATGATTCACCGCTGAAGGTCGAAGACTCTGAAAAGTTCGTCCATGAGAAACGTCTCACGGCTTTCATCGCTCAATCAGCCTTCACCGGGAAATAATGGACACCTGGGAACTTGAGTTATAAAAGGGTGTGTGCTACACAAGTGAGGGGTGTGAACTCACGACATCCAAGTGGGCCGGTGAAGTGGGCTCAAAGTAAATGAGGAGAGGAGACTGGGCTCCAGCAGTGTGTGCTGAACAGCCAGTGGACCTATAACTCAGGGTCGTCACTGTGGCCACAACCTTATGGCACACAACGCACAGCTGCAAGCGTCCTGCATGGGTCAGCTGGGAGCAGCTGGTGCTGCCACTCACACACGCACATACACACACACACACACCTGTTACACAGCAATACTTCTCCCTCTGAATGACAGCAAGCTAACAACTTGTGTTAAGCTACAACACCGTCTTGTTGAACAGAAAGTAACCGCGTCTTTATTCCTGTTTGCTGCCGTCAGTGGTTTGGCGAGGTTCAGTGTGAGGAGGACAGGCGTGCTCTGAAAACACACCAGAGATTGAACGCTACTAATGACAAAGTTGTTAAGAAGTATGAGGAAGAGGAGGGGGAAAAATGAGAGGGATGAAAACTTAGCGGTTTCCATTCTGGGACATGGACACAACATGCGGCTCTTTGAAACAACCAAAGCTATTGTTAACCACAGTTTGGCCTACAGAGAGATTCCAACAGCTGGATTCAATTAGGGGCTTTCTTAAAGGGGGCAGGCCTCGTCCACGCTGCATGTTTCATTTCTTAACACACAAAGTTAGATCATGAAAAAGAAAAAAAAAAAAAAAGGGGGTCACACACTTCCATAGAAGCTGTTCTGACGTTTGAACCTTCTCTGCACGGAGCACAGCATTGCTCACATTATACCAGAATCAGCCAACCTGATTTTAAGGACACATTCTTGAGGTGGAGGCTCAAAATGATCTCTCTGCCAACGTTCACGCATGTTGTCCTACACACAAGGTCATCTCTAGACCTTGACACCGAGGTGACGACAACAAAGTGGGTTTTTCCAAGCAGCCTGCAACAATAATGTTACTCAAAATTTAGAGAGACATGTCTCCTGCATTTAGCAACAAAAAGTATAACAAGAAAACATACTGTGTGTTCATTTTTTAGGGTTGGACACACTGATCTGAGTACAGCTCATGCATGGCGTGCATCATCATGTCCAATGAGAAACAAACACTCCGTGTTACGGTCTGATCCAGGGGGTCAGGTGGGTGCACCCTGCCTGCTGTGGGTGGGCTGTCACCGTTAGTTTTAAGGTGTGTGTGTCGCCCAGCATACGTGATGAGGGTGTCATGAAGTGCCTGTGAGTGTGTGTTGCATGTCTTCTCGCGCACAGCAGCAAAGGCTGTGTGTGTAATATATGTTCAGTCAGTCCTCCGTGTAATTTACCCCAGCTGACAAAAGTGCCCGAGCCGTGCGCGACGACCATAACGTGGCATCAAACAGACGCTGCCCATCACCAGCACCGACTGAAAGATAATCCCCCGTGTGCAGTGTGGGAGTAGCGGCAGGAATGAGCGAGCGCCATTCCAAAAACCCATGCACGTCCCCCAAATGCAGCACAAACTGAGAGCAACGTTGAACGAAGGCTGTCGGCGCAGCGAGCCGACAATATTCACCGTGGAATAAGATGGCAGCGTGGGCACACCGCGCGGACAAGCCGCCTCAGCGCGAGCCGCTGTCGGGCCACACATCAAAGCAACATGTTTAAACTGCCAACGTCCTCGCGCTCTGCTTCAAAAACTCCCTACTTTCATCATGTCGACACCCACCGAACAGCGTCTTCTTCTCTAATATTAGTTAGTTCACACTGAAGACTATTGGGAGCTTCTTACCTCATGACCAAAAGTGTTGTCAGGCCAAATATATCACAGACTCCTTCAGCTACCGACGACGGGGTGACTCGTAGTTTCCCCCCAAAGTTCACCGCTCCGGTTCAAGGCTACAGGCGACCAGATGAATGGGACTCCGGCGGCGTTGACAGGAGGCTTCACAGTTTGCAGGCTATCCGGTAAAAAGTGCAAAAGAAGAAAAGAAAAAAAAGAAAACTGGGATCTAAAAAAAAAAAAAGAAACAGTCGAATCCTACATGATCCAGAGCATCGCGGCTCCGCTGGTGGCGTCGAGACACTGGGGAGAAAGTGGACAGTTTCTCGGGGATTTTTTCTGACGCACTGGTGTCAGCGTGATGCGGCGCTGTGCCGCTCGGGTACCGGTCTGCTGCCGCTGCCTGCAGGCTGCAACCAGTGCTGCATTCACTGCCGCGTTATCAGCTCCGACTTTGAAGACCCTCGATCATGCAACCAAAAATCAACTTATAATTTACGAATGCGAAATCTTTTATTAAAATATGTATAAAGTAGCAAAGAAATGTAAAACGTTTGTTTCCATTAAGTAGTTTTAATACATCATTACATGCTGATATCAGAGCTAACAATATGTCTGAATGGAAATATTATTATTTGGACAGCATGATGTAGATATTATTCACCAAACTGCCTGTAGGTGATAACACGTTGCCCCATCTTTTGGGGGTTAGACAGACAGTGTGTTAGGCTTCTACCTTAAATACACATCTTACATAATAAATTGTTTTGCGGGGTCTTTCGTGTGCGCTGTATTTATCCCTTGATTTTCCACGGCACCTGAAGGCAGCAATTGACGCAACTTGTAGGACGTAGCACGTACAGGTTGCCCCTGACAACTGAGTTGGCGCTCTTGCAGTGTGTTTGAGCTGAGACCAAAGTAGACTGAAAATATTACAGGATAAGCACGGTAGATTGGCTATATCTGTTTCCCTTTTTAAAAATAACTCCAGTAATCCTTGAACACATCTAAAGTCTTGCTACACAAACACAACAACAATTATGATAATTCTAGAAACTCTTATATAGAGTGTAAAAGTTTGCAGACTACTACTACTAAATAGTATGATGAAGTGATCATCCTGGGTTGAACTGTCTATGAAGAAGGAAAGAAGTCCCGTATTCACAAGTCATGAAAGTTAAGAACAAGGTCGTCATAAAATAATATAAGACAAAATAAGAACATGGTTTCTGTTCTTTAATGTTTTTTCTGCTAAGTCACTTAGGTTATTGGAACTTAAACAAGCCATTCCGTTCTAGGTGTTAATATGAAGGACAACGATACAATTTGTATCTTTGTATTCATTGTTGAAAAGTCCAGCTCCATTGACAGTTCATTTGTCCAGTTCAGTTCTCCATTGACAAAAAAAACAGACCAGAGTGCAAGACAATGGCATAGTTTGTGCCCAGTAACACCAGCAGAATTGTGCTAAAAAATACAACAACAAAAAAACTTTACAAGGATTAAGACAAAATGGAAAGGTAATCAGTGAAGTGCAAAAGCTGCTGATATCTGATTATTAAAATGAACATTTTCAACTATGGCAGACCCACACACATGAGCTGTTGTTCTGATGTTCTGCTCTTTTGGCCCCTGACACCAGCAGTTGTGATTTTTGATGTGTGTGTTGATGTGTCAGTGGGTGGAGGTTCGTCGAGGATAAAAAATGTGGAACTTTGACAGTCAGCGTCACTCTTCAGCGCTGAATCTGTGTGTCAACAGGAAACAAAACTGTCATCCTGTAGCAAACCCAGCATGGGGTTCTGTTTTAACAATATGTTTTGTGCATGCATGTGTATTTCATGTGTTCATCGTATAACATTAAACATCATTACTTTAATGGCAGCGCAGCCAGTGAAGCTGGTAGTATAAGCCATTTATTCACTGCGGGAGCAAAAGAGGCTTAGCGGAGCCGAGGCCAACTCAAACTGTTTACAGCCAAAAAATAAAGCACTATTTCTTTATTTAGCTCAGACGGATACTATTCTCCTCCCCACAATGATATTAATATTTTGATCTGAGTGCAATGCAAAAAGCATCATGAGAATGTTGATTCTGAAAAGAAGCTATAGACTGCATCTGACTTGTAGACTGAAGGAGATACAATAAATAATAACATAACTGAACCCTCAAGCTGCTGTGCATAAGCACTAACTATTATGTGTAAAGGTAGCTCGACCAACCCTGTGGGTTGCCTGACCTTCTAGAGGAGGATTATTGTCCCCCCCCCCCCCCCCAAAAAAAAGGTGGAGGCAAAAGGTCATATTATGAGCTCTTCTGCCTTTATGTAATGCTGCTGCACTTTGATTAGAAAGCTTCACCCCAGTGGAAAGGGTAAACTGATTTTACGAAAACAACAGCAGCAGTTTGAGGTTGCAGATTTGCTTCCATGATGCTCATGTTTTAGGTCCTCAGGTGGACTAAAATCTGTGTAGTCAGTAAGTTTAAAATGATACATGGAGGCCTGTCATCACCACTTCTCAACACCATTAGTAATACTGATTACATGTCACTGTGTTTTTCCTCATATACTGTGTGTCCATGTGTGTACGTGTAGACCAGCTCTACCACTGACTCCTTTATTTTCATGTATTTTGATTCTGAAATCTGAAATAGATGCAAGTCAGCCACTGAGCTGCCACTGACTCAGCTGATGATGAATGAGCTGTCAGCACACCACCCACTCCTCAGCAGCTCTGTTATTGTGACATCTAACACACTGAACCAGTAAATGTCATTAGATGTGAGGGAAATGAAGCTCACTCCCCAGCTACACTCACTGTACATTGCTCTGGAAAAAGAAGAGCAGCAGTCAAATGTTGACGTGAACCTCTTAGTTCTGCCTACTGACTTCATCCAATAGGCCCATCTGTAAAAATAGGTGAACTTTGTCTGCCATCTAGTGTACAAGTCACAACATCCCACCCATGTCCCCTTACCAACTGGAGAGCTTCTTCCAGAGCATCTACTGTACTTATAGACAATTCTGAAGTTTTTGCTCATTTTATTTTATTACTTTATACTTATAAAATAAAATAAGTACACATACAATACCTATTAGTAGCAGCAAAGTATACTGTCATATCAATGTCAGAGTGATATAATACTATCAGTTATAACAGTGCACACCATGTATTTGACAGCTGTAGTTACCATTTATGTTACAGATTAAGATTTTATATACTGCTTAAGAAACATTATTATCAAACATCAATACCAGTAAGTAGGTTAATTAGCCACACCTCCAGCAGCTATAATGATGATTATATTTTAATGCAGCAAGAGTGCTACAGTTTAACATCATGATATAACATATAGATATACTGTATATATGAACACCTCAGCAATAAACTGGACTGATAGGACAACACAGACATCCTGTACAAAGAAGGTCAAAGTCGTCTCCACAACTTTAACCTTCTGGAGTGTACGAGACTGTGATAGCATCTGCTATGTTCTATGCAGTCATCTGCTGCGGAGGAGGAAGCAGAGAGAGAGACAGAGAAAGACTCAAACTGGACAAGAGGTCTAGACTCCCTCCTAGACTCCATAGAGGAATTGGGGCAGAGGAGGATGTTAGCAAAGATGACATCCATCATGAACAGTTCCTCTCACCTCCTGCATGAGACTGTAGGGGCTCCTGCAGCGACAGACTGCTACTCCCATCATGTAAAAAGGAGTTCTACCACAGGTCCTTCATTCAAATGGCTTCCTTCAACCTGACTTTTTTCGATATGTTTCTTATTTATGAGTAATTTCTTATCCACCTTTTGTATATGGACTGCTGTAACAAGTGAATTTCCCCAGTGTGGGATCAGTCTGTCTTATTTTATCTGATCTTGTCTTGTCTTATCTTTAAATACAGTGCTGTATACAGTATTGCAATATGTAGACACAGATTAATCTAAATACATCGTCAATGAATGAGCAGTGCCTGGTGAGACAAGAAAAAATTAAAAATGAGAAAAAAATGAGATGTTGTCATGAATCCGTCATACTTGTTCATACAAGTATGATGATTCATACAAGTATGAATCCATCATACTTAAAGTTTGGACTGTTCGGATTATGACGTGAAAGGCCACTGTTTACGTGCGACCACTAGAGGGCGGCTTATAGAGGGCCACGCACCAGACAGCACAGGAACATTTCCGGTCCTGTGACTGAGGATCATTTAAAAATAAATGTCCGTTATATGTCTGTGACTATGGCTTGATTCAATATAAGTTAACGGGAATTTAATTTGCTCCTAGTCTGTTAAACATATATTACGATTAAAATTGACTTCAAAGTTGGCTTCAAAAACACGATCAGAGATCAAAGGTTGATTTTGAACACGACTGTACGTTTATGCTTTTATTTTGAAACAATGACCCGGAAGTAGTTTTGACATCGGGTTCTCTTTATTCTGATTGGCTGTGTTCACGCTGCTGCTGATGTGGTGTTCCGAAGTTAGCTGAGCTGCTCCGTCGATACACGCCGTTTCTTTGATAAAATATTGACTGTGTTTGGTTAAAATAATGCCTTACTATCAGACTTGGGAGGAGTTCGCCCGCGCGGCAGAGAAGCTGTACCTGACAGACCCCATGAAGGTGAAAACATGATGTTTTTTCATGTAGGCTAGCGTGCTAGCTTATTAGCCGGATAGCTCATTAGCGTCGTGAATGTAAATGTGCCAGCTGCTGGCCTGATGCGGTTTTACTGTAAATTCACTCGTTGTGTTTACAGGTGAGAGTTGTTCTGAAGTACAGACACTGCGACGGTAACCTCTGTATTAAAGTGACCGACAATGCTGTGGTAAGTGAAAATAATGTTTCAATGAACTGTTACTACCAAAGGATACGAAGTGTGGGTCAAAACGACCTCTAAAAACTCTCTGCTTCATGAACACAAAACATTTTTTGCTTCATGTTCATATTGAGTTATCAATTAGTGTTAGTTTGGGTGGGGAAGTGTAAAAGCATTCATAGAAACGTGTAACGTGGAAACAAAGAGAGGCTGGGTACTTGACTCAGCTTTCATCATTAGTTATCGGTTGAGTGACCCAATGACAAATTGTGTCGTTGTCCGTACATCTCGTAGTCTTGTATCATGTAGTTCATCAATGCTAATGTCTCTGGAAAATGAACATTTTGAACATGAACTCATCTACTATATTCAATGACAATCCATCCCATAGTGGAGCTATCTGTGGATGCCAGATCGAGTAGTTTTTCCCAACAGCAGATTAGTTTGTTTGTCCTCGAGGAAATTCTCCATGATCTGTGTATACATAATAATACCAAATAGGACACAACAAAACTAAAGGATTTACAGGGACACTTAATTACAGGATTCATACAACATGCACTAACACTCTACACACCAGAGACTGGATTTCTGTTCAACATAGTGAATGGTTTGATTTCAAAAATCAAACATTGAAACTTAACGTTTTCAGGCCAAGACTTCCTCTGCAGTTAAATTAGCAACTTGATATATACGATTAATGAGAGTCATATATTTTTGTTAATTTCTATAAACAGATATCTGTATGAATGGTAAAAATGTAACAAACAGTAACATTTTTATCAGACAATAATTTGTGTGTTCAGAGATTACATATGTGCATTGCCTCTCCAAAAGGACCACTCAGACTACTACTACTACTACTACTACTACTACTACTACTACTACTTGGACAACAAATGGAAACCAGAATGCTTCCGATACAAAAATCTTTCACTCAGCATTAATTTCCAGATATTTATTCAGAGAGATCACTGATCAATAGGTCACGCTGATATTGGAGCACCCTCTACTGGATCACCAGACACACTACTTCAATTATTATTTGTTCACTGTATACATTTTGATGTGACTTAACAGGAAATGTACAGATGCAACATTAATGATTGCTTTGCTCTGTTTTCACTTGGGCATGTAAGGGTCCACACTATACTGCTATTGAAAGTACACAGACATTTGACCCTTAAGAATAATGCATGATTAAAACTTGTATAAATAATCACTTCCCAAAATGGCTGCTTAAGCTGACAGAAATTGGAAGGAAACCAGTCAAGCAAAAGAAAATGTGACTTTTATAAGTCTATATAATGTTAGATGTGACTTTGAATTTGTGACATGAAACTATTGTGTCACTCTAGTTGGTCAATTCTGTGAAGTCATGCAGTCTTTTGTCTGTCCCCACAGTGTTTACAGTACAAGACAGACCAGGCCCAGGACGTGAAGAAAATTGAGAAACTCCACGGAAAACTGATGAGACTCATGGTGTCCAAGGAGACGCACAGTGGTGCCATGGAGACGGACTAAAATGCTGTAGAAGCACCAGGACTGAGTGCAGTGGACACACTGGTTGTTGAGAGCACAGTACCATCAGAGTGCAACGTGGAGGCTGAGAGATGGGCGTGTTATCTGGCTGCCTATACTGATTTCATACTTTCAGAGATGTGATTATATATATTGTATATATTTTATTATCTCAGGATTTTTTTTTTATGATTCTTTCTTAGTCATCAAAAATCTCATTATCCGACATGTCAGTGTCAGGCATCTTGATCACATCCCTGATGGTATTAATATAGCATATGGTCAGTTTAGGCTGCTGGAATATTTTTTGGAAATGTAGAGATGGAAAATGAGAGGGGTTGTGGGGAATGTTGGACAAATTGTACAAAACACAAATCCTCTGCTGCTGTTGGAGCAGCTTTGGCACCTTTTATTTTCAGTTTTAAAGAGGACGAAAAGGACAGGCAACGAAGACGATGCATGTCTTTTCTATTTTCATCTATAAAGCTCTGTTGGATTCGATTTCAGCACAGCGACTGGTTTCATTCTGTTTGTCCTCATGGACTTGTGCCACATGAATGAAGCAGGACCTTCTGATTTCCTCACGACTGTGTGGAGAAACCCACGATTTCTACGGAGAAACCCCACACATCTAAATGCCATTTAATAGTCTGAGAATAATTATGGTTTCATGGTCAATAAATGTTTATTTACCCCAGTACAGCCACTTTGTCTCCTGTATTCATATTGTGTTATTAATGGTTATGGTGTTCAACCATAAATGACTCCATGATTGCGCTCAACAGGAGGTGGTGTGTTCAGTAAAATTGGAAATATCTGAGCAGTATTCCTGGGTCACTGTCTATACATCGGTCAACGTCTATATTCATATCCATCCATATCAACATGGCAGTAGTATAATATAATATCCATAGGTTTGTTTTCATCAGTGTATAGTCACCTGAAAATAAGAATTACAATTTTGTCACCTCAGAATGACACTTAGTATCTACAATCCCTGCGGTACCTCTACTGTGAAGTATGACATGGCACCATCATGTTTCTACAGTAGCCCAGAAC
Source organism: Nibea coibor (assembly GCA_023373845.1). Taxonomy (NCBI): domain Eukaryota; kingdom Metazoa; phylum Chordata; class Actinopteri; family Sciaenidae; genus Nibea; species Nibea coibor. The sequence continues at coordinate 3,272,079 of CM041730.1, forward strand.
AGACAAACTGAATTCCGGCTCTCAAAGGGGACTTTGTGTGCATGTCACGGCCACTGTAGTTTCTCATTCATGCTAAGGAGGAGAGGGTAAGGTGACATTACAATCAGCAAGAGACCTTTCAACTGTCAGGATGTTAAGAAAGAAAATGTCAAACTGTTTTCCCTCGGTTTGCCAAAACTGAAATGTCCAGGCCAAAAGCAAGTCCCTGTTGATGTGTTGGTTAAAAGCAGAATGTACGAGGCTCCCAAGTCCCTTTGACTCCATGCACAATTCTAAGTTGTTTATTTTTTTTTTTAATACCGGAAACACCTGGCTTGCTAAATAATACCTTATGGTTATCACAGGTGCCATTTTGACATGAAATTGTTGGATAAACACAGGTGTTTCCAATGATAGTAATTAAGGTTCAGTTCCTTTCAGATCAAACTGTGTCAGGGTTCTGCTGTGGTGCACATTGGCTCACTGGAAAGGCTCTGCTGCTGTCCAACACACTTTGCAGGCACAGGCCCCTGAAATGATAAAAACATGTAATGCGCGTTTCACAACACAAACACGACATGTAGTAAACATTTGAAAAACCGTGAGTGGCGCCGTATTGCCTTGATGTCAGGCGTGTTCACGTTAGTACTCATGTCTTTCCTGTGTTTCAGACTTGAAAGACCTGTTACACTGAACTTGAGCCTGTCAGAGGTCCTTTTTTCCGAGTACAACGGAACGCAGCACCAACTCTACATGTAGAATACTACATGTCCCATGATACACTGGTGTTTCCACACATATTCATATTCCAGACAGATTTCTGTCGCGTATTTTCAATTCATACACGGCGAAATACAAGCAATGCGCCTTTATAAATAATCGCCTGGCTGCAACACATATTTGAAGCGGAGTGAGCGAGGACAGAGGAGAGGACTCAAGGGAACAAATAAGGAACTCAAGGAGAGCGGCAGAGCAGCACGGACCGTGTCCAGCACTTCGCAGTTCAACAGGTAAATTAACAGAGAAAAACAAGTTTCTGGTGAAATTAAACTGCGTCACTGACAACATGCAAGTGAAACAATGATGCTTTACAGACGAACTTGCTTTGTTAGTTAACTTTTCAAGTGTGGCTGCAAATCCACGTTGAATAATGAATTCAGCTGGAAGTAAACCCGACACTGAACTTTGTAGAGTGTTTTATTTGGTCAAATTTAAGCGAAAACTATAGAAACACTTTATAGCACGTTAACTATTAGTTCTGTTACGTTTAGCTGCGATTAACGTTGGCTGAAAACATTTAAAGTGAGTCGGTTCAGCTTAATGACCTGTACTAACCAGTGTATAGTTTGTGTTTTGATCATTAGACATGAACACAGTCTGTTTAACCGACTGCAGCTAGTAATTATTTATATAACTTAATTGTATAACTCTGGGCGGGTTAATATGTTCCCTCCATGGAAGCATTAGCATGCTAACTCTGATTCAGGATTGGTGAGGAGTTGTGGATTGTAAATGCAGAATCCAGAGTCCAGTGGCATGGTGGGCTGGGCTGTTTCTATACTTGCAGCTTTGCCGAATGAGTAAAGCTCCTTCATGCAGGTCTCAGGACTCCGTGGCTGGAGATTCTGAGGGGCCTGCTTAGCCCTGTTCTTTACCTAATCCTGTCAGCTGACCATGAGCACAACAACAATGCCACTTTAGTTTGACTGCTCTAAACTGTTATTGTTCAGTGTTGCACAGTTTCTGCCTGTCATGGGTTACTATTTTTATGTTACCTGACCTCTGAAATCGATCAATCACATATTATTCACCAACAGATTACTAGATGTTGTCTTCACATCTGTATAGCACATTTATTATAACAATCATAATAACTTTATATACCCTCAGTTTAGAAAGTGCTCCGGACCCATATAGTGATTGCATTTCTGATAGATTACTGTGAGTTCAACAGTTTAGTTGACAGTAAATCTACATGCTTGAATACAATATTATTTTCATTATATAAAATATCTCTCTTTCTAATCTTTTCCTTGTTCCATCTCTCCTATACATGTTGTCCCACATCCATCCACGTCCCTGTCCCAGCGCCAACACTGTGCACCATGTTCACAGAGGTGCTGGTCGCTCTGCTGATTGGAGGACTGATCTTCTTCCTGGTTCAGAGGAACAAGACCCAGGTCCTGAAGACAGAAGATGGCTGGTGGGGGGCCGGAGCACCCCCTGATGTTGGGGATGACGTCACCATCCGTCCCTTTAAAGTCAGCACCAGTGATGAAGAGCTGGAGGTTGGATTGTCATTTAGTTTGCCACTCATGATGCTAATTAACCACTAAGCAGGCTGAAAGAGCTCCCACATGTCTTCTCTCCCTTTCTGTCAGGACCTGTACAGGAGGATAGACCAGACTCGCCCTGTTCCTTCACTAGAGGACAGCCAGTTTAATTATGGCTTCAACTCCCAGTACCTGCAGAAGGTGGTATCATACTGGAGAAATGACTTTGACTGGAGGAGACAAGTGGACAAACTCAACCAACACCCCCACTTCAAAACCACAATCGAAGGTGAGGCTGCACCGCTGATACATTCATAAAGAACATATTGTTCTATCTCAAACTGATTTTTAATTTACCGAACTTCCAATCAGGCATTGATATCCATTACCTGCATGTGAAGCCCAAGAAGGTGCCACAAGGAACAACTCCCATTCCTCTAATAATGGTGCATGGCTGGCCCGGCTCTTTCTATGAGTTCTATGGGTTGATTCCTCTGCTGACAGAACCATCAGACCCACATGACCTAGTGTTTGAAGTGGTATGTCCCTCCATTCCAGGGTACGGTTTTTCTGAAGCACCGCATAAGAAAGGTGAGGTTTGTCTCATTGTTTTGGTACAATAACCCCAGCTATGAGTAATAGTTTTCTCTCCTGGTGGTATTGTTACTTTAGCTTACGGCAAAAAAACACTTTTTATTGTTTGCACATAAAGAAAAAATGATGTGGAAATATAGAAATGTTTAACTCTTAAGTGTGTGTGTGTGTGTGAACAGGCTTTGATTCAGTTTGTGCGGCACGCATCTTCCACAAACTGATGAAGCGTCTGGGATTCCAGCAGTTCTACGCTCATGGAGGAGACTGGGGCTGGCTAGTCACCACCAATATGGCTCAGCTGGAGCCCAAGTAAGACACACAAACCTCCTGCTGGTGTTTCTCATTTTAGAAAGTTTGAACAACACTCCACCAGACCTTTGATGGTGCGTTTTTCTATATTTCTGTACACTTTTTTGGTAATGTTTAAATAATCAATAATTGCTGCTTTTCCATTGTTTGTTTGTTTGTTTTCATACTCCAGGACAATCAAAGGCTTGCATGTGAACTTTGCCCCACCCTCCAAGCCGGGGCTGCTCATGACTTTATCCATCATGCTGGGCCGTCGCTTCCCAAAACTTTTTGGTTTCACTGACATGGATATCAAGGGTCTCTTCCCCTGTATGGAGAAAATGGTGGTGGAGTCCATCAAAGAGTCTGGCTACATGCACATCCAGGCCACCAAGCCTGACACTGTGGGTAAGGACTCAGCAAATTTGAGATCATGTGCTAATTTTAACATGTTAACAGATCAAAAGAGACACTGGCACTATGTGTGATCTACATGTAAAGCAAATTGCTTGTGAAACAGGCAGCAGGAGCATCATCACCATGGAAGATTTTAATTAGTGAGCAACAGATTAGCTATGAGCAACAGATAGAAAGTGAGCATTAGCCATGATTAACACTAACACTGCATGCAACCAGCAGTAAGGAGGACAAGAGGTTATTTGATTTAGAAAATGTTTATGTGGGGCGTGTTTGATCAGAGTTTGAAGAGAAAGGTGGTGAGGCGTTTCTGTTCTGATGTTGAGTTTCTTCTCATCATGAGGTCGAGGACTGAATGATTCTCCAGTGGGTCTGGCTGCCTATATTCTGGAAAAGTTCTCCACATGGACAAACCGTGACTTCAGGAACCTGCAGGATGGAGGACTCACCAGGTAAATCCTCAAGTATGAGGATACTGCATCAAAGTGTCATACAAACTTGATCTACAGTAGAAGTATCATATGGCTCTATGGTAAGACGGTGTACTTTGCATGTGTCAGATTTGTTCACAGAACTATTCCAACACAGATACAGAACCTATTGATAAATGATTGCATTGATTATAATACAATAATCAGTTATTGATTGATTATAACATCATAGCAAAACATTGTTGTCATTACTGTAATATGAACTCTTGTGCAATGCAGGAAATTTTCTCTGGATGACCTGCTGACTAATGTGATGATCTATTGGACGTCTGGCTGCATCATTCCCTCCATGAGGTTCTACAAGGAAAACTTTAGTAAAGGCCTCGACGAACCTCATGCTAAGTAAGTGATGAGCACAGAGTTTACTGTGACCAGTTTAATACACGTCCAGTGTTTCAGTTCTTAAAGAGTAGATAACGTCAACTAAAAGCTGATGATAAATAATTCAACAGATCTGTGAATCAACTGCAGGATACAGTGTATTATTAACATTTTGCTTGACTTTTAGTCAAACAGGTCAAACTTGACTTTATAGCAGAGATGTGAAGTCATTGTTTGGGTCACTTGCAACTTGACTTTACAGAAAATAAATGACTGGAGACTCAGCTTGGACTTGGGGAGACTCATGACTGGACTTGAGAGATGATGGCTTGAATTACATATCCTGACTTGTCTTTTAATTTTAGGTTTTCAGTTGGGTTTTTCAGTTTATTTAGTTTCCAGAGCTTCACACCCTCCTTTACTCGGTGAACATACGCATCTAGCAGAATATAAAGCTGACTCAGATCCTGTCTCATTTAATAACTTTCTCAAAATTCTTTGCTCTGTTGGAGGAGTTGAAAAACTACCTTCATGAACTAGCTAAATGCATTCATTATATTGCCTAACACGTCATCGTCTCTCCACAGGATGCCAGTGTTTGTCCCCACTGGATTTGCCTGCTTCCCCAACGAGCTCATGCACACTCCTAAACTGTGGGTCAAACAGAAATACCGTAAACTCCTGACCTTCACACCCATGGCCCGTGGTGGCCATTTTGCTGCCATGGAGGAGCCCCGGCTGATGGCTGAGGACATCCAGAACTTCACTAAGACGGTGGAGAGGAAGAAGAAATAGTAGCTTGTAGTGAATAGTAGTTTGGCATTGAAGGTTGAAGGTGGATAAATGGGAGGTAAATAGAACACAGCAGTAGGAATGGACCGATGGTGGGAACAGTTGGGTTGGACAGGAATCAGAAAAGATGATGTGAAAATAAGCAGAGGACCTGGGAGACTATAAAAACAAGTTGAGCTAGTTTTGGAGCTACTGTTCAGACTTTCTGTCTCAAGCTTTCACTTTTAAATTCTTAATTATCTTATACACAAGTTATATTGAAAAGAACGCTAAACTGTACATCACCTGTTGGTCCACAGTAGTATAGTAGCATCATGTCTGAGAAGGTTTTAGTTGCATACAGTCTGTCTAGAGAAAAAGCAAAAGAGGTGGAACATGTTGGCTGAAATGCAATCTGCAAACCCACCAAACCAGCTATTGTCTGATGATGATTTAGCTTGAACTTTATTAGCTTTTTGCGGATATCTGTTTACAGAGATTAGCAGACATGTGTCTTTCTAAGTTGCTAATTGGACTGCAGAGGAAGTCTTGGCCCATTTGTCTTTATCCTTTTACCCGTTTTCTAATTTCTGGATATTCACAGAATATCTCAGGTCAAGGACTGAATGATAGAATGACAAACAAATTCACTACACCTGTCACCTGCACTTTAAAGTCAGGAACCAGCATTCATTCATTCTGTCTTCATAGAGTTCTGGCCCATTTGTCTTTATCCTTTTACCCGTTTTCTAATTTCTGGATATTCACAGAATATCTCAGGTCAAGGACTGAATGATAGAATGACAAACAAATTCACTACACCTGTCGCCTGCAGTTTAAAGTCAGGAACCAGCATTCATTCATTCTGTCTTCATAGAGTTCTGCCTTCCTCTGAACTCCCCTCAGCCTTGTAGCGTTGAACAGTTCATGCAGCTGCAGATGGGAGGTCAGGAGGGTACTTGTTGTTATTGTGTTGACAGACTGAACAAGGTGCCAGGCATTCCTCTGACTGATAGCAGGAGCACTCTTTACTTAAGTCACACTGCACACATGCTGCCATGTCATTGCCTTGAACCTTTATGTTTCATTTAGCTGTATTCTTCCTTTCAAATGTATCCAGAACTCATTTTAGTTTATTTCTTTAATGTATCCCACAGTTAATAACAACATAGCTACAACATAGCTACTGCTATGTTGTTATTAACTTATAAATCAAAAGTACTCCTTTGATTTATAAGTTTAATGTATTCAAAATGTTTTTGACATTTAATGCTTTGATGTAATATTAGTCCAGCTTTAGGGGCATGATAGCCTAATATGAGAGCAACAATTCTGAAGAGATGAATCATTATCAGCGCTCATCATGTTGATCTTGAAAGATGTTGAAGATAAGTTTTGTCTGAAAATGATTTACATAAATGATGAAGTATAATTTATTATAAAGATTGAAAAGACATTTTCACAATATGGGCATTTAGAGTGTATATCTACTGCTATTTTTTGTCTTCTGCCATACCATTTTATTTCATAATAATGCCCTTTATAAACTGTGTATCTCAGATCATGACACAATGTTTTATTCTTGAACAAATAAAATTGTAGTAGTAGTAATTGTAGTAGTAGTGGACTATCTTGAATGTTGTTGTTTAAACAGATTATCAGCTTACACATAGTGCCACTGGCAGAAGTTACTGGAGTTTGTTCTTGGACGTTAAGAAACTCTTGAAAAGCCTGATTTGTGACTAGTTAACTTAAACACTCTGGTTTAAGTTATTCTACACAGCCATCTTAGAGCTATCATTCCAGCCTGGTTCTAACAGTCACATAACTGCACATTTAAACCACATCAACATGAATTCACAAGATGATGCACTCACTGCACAGCAGTCATTTTTATCCATCAAAGCCAGAATAACACAGGTGAACTTAATACTGTGACAACAGCTCAGTTACATTAAGAGTTGCAGTAGCAGTGACAGTAAACCAGCTTCATTAACACACCTGTGAGTTCTGTGCTTTCAACCAGCCCATACAAGGTGGATGTTACCACCAAAATGGTTTCTAATGCTGCCCTCATAGTAACAGGCATAGACTATAGTTAATCTTGATTTCCATAACACAAGCCAGTGAAACTATGGCCTAGGGCTTAAATTATGATTCCACAGAGCTCATTAATTCATTAGTTCTCCTTTCTGGAATACAGAATGCTTGTGCCGTGTTGTGCACACGGTGGTCACAGTTGCAGCACAGCAAGTCTGTCCATTCTTACATTCTATCATAGTGAGTTTGTTAAGATGCTGAATTTTTTCAACAACACACAAAATACACTTCCACCTCTCTTTGGTAATGTTCAATGTCGCACTGCCCCAAGCTTCCAGTCCCACCCCTGTCCAGTTGTTAGTAGAGTTTTCAGTTTCCCAAGCCCCTCAGTGCCCTGGCTCAAGACACCCTCCCAGTGCTGTACTCCCCCAGGCCTAACTGCCTGCCTGCTCTTCTTGGCAGCCAAACAGCCAGGGGAGGATCAGGACGACCAGGCGGTTGAGATAAGGACCACATGAAGATCCCCACATTACCTCACCCGATAAGGAAACAAGCAGAGCTGGAGAGAGAGAGAGAGAGAGAGAGTCAGTCTGGGAGGAATTCTCTTGTTGGACAGTGATGTGCGGAGAGCCAGCCGGGTTATGCTTATGGATCTGGGTGGAACACGGGATCCTACAGAGCCCTGGTGAACTCTGGGAAGGAGCCTGGAGATGCTTGAGCAGACTGAATCTCAGTAGCTACAGACAAAAAGATCACAGGATAAAATTTTTTTAACTTTTCTTAAGATTCAGATGAGTGATTTCAGCTGTTCTTGAGACAGTATTTTTTTAAAACTAGGTTGGAACTATGCTTTTAGATTAGATGAAAAGCTGACCTCAGACTGTGTGTCCTGAGTATTTAGTGAATGATACAATAAATATCCAACAAACTAAACTTCCATCCTGCCAATGAAAACAGACTCAGCAGAAGTGAATTCAGTTCTCAAATCGTCAGCATCTGCTACAGCATCCATGGCGGTTAATCCTCTGGAAGGACTTATGTCAGTTGCAGTGAACCACGAGCTGGTCTCCAGCTCCACAGCTGATCCACAGAGGCAGCAGCCCAGTGCAGCCGGCAGCCCAGCATCCCTGCACGAGCACAGGCAGAGTGTACGCAGCACCCGTGAGCCAAGGAAGTGGGTGAGTCTGAATTAATAGCCAAGTTTTCCCAAATGAAGCTCAAGCATCGGCCTAGGCTTTGAGACAGATTTGACAAACACAGATCAATCGGGGGGATATTTTCATCACCTGGATATAACAGGTAAATAGCATAGAGACCACATGCAAACCACATGCAAAACACATACACTTACAATTTGTTTTGTTTAGTTGCTAGTCAAATTTAATCATACAGGAAAACTATGGGACGCACAGACTGATGGACTGTAATGAGATTTTCTGCAGAATGTGTGGAAGATGGACAATCTGTCATCTGTCCTTTATCTGATTAGACAAAGGGCTTCCCGCCACCAACTTATGAGCGTAATAGACTTTATATTAAGATGCTTATAATAAGCTTTAATATACAGGATATATTAACTCTAAGTCTTATTAACATAAACTACAAACATAAACGCATGCCTTATTAAGTTATTAACTAAATCTTACTGTAAGCACCTTAATATGAAGCATTACAATGTGATGTGGAGATTTGAAGATAATAAGAGTGCCAAGTATAATCTTACAGTATATTATTGTATAGAGTACAATGTAGTATTAAAGTTATTATTATTAAGATCTATTTTAATGAAGCATTTGGTGGAAATGTTAAGAGAATAAGCTGAAGTTCAGGTACCTTGAACAAATAACTCATGGTGAGACTCATTTTCTTTTTTGGCCTTTTCAAGCTTTATTTCTGACAGAGACAGGTGAAGAGTGATAGGACTGTGGGGATAGAGAGACAGGGAACAACATGTGGGAAAGAGCCACAGGTCAGATTTGAACCCTGGTCTTCGCTGCAAGGACTGAGCCTTTGCACATGGGCGGTTGCTCTACCAACTGAGCGAAACACTGCCCCGGAAATAATTTATTTTCTAGTAGTTTCTCACGGTATAAATAATTTCTGAGCACCAAAGTATATCATAGCTAGAAACATCATTCATAATTTTCTGACACAATTTCCAGTAACTTGTCTTGGTATCATGAGAGTTAAAATCATTTTGTTAAATATTGACAAAGAACTCGTAAATGACTCAACAAACAGAAACAGACTCAGAGTAAAGGAACAAAATTGAAAGAGGGCTGAAAGAGTAACTGATGATATGGAATAGAAAATTATATATTATACACGTGCATGTTTCAGCAATTTAATGCATTTATTACACACTGCAATAAGAAATAAAAGGATATTTTTCTTATAGATATAGTGTAAAATTATTTATTTAGTTCAGGTTCAGGTTCAGGTTCTAAACGTGCCCTCTCCTACAGGTGTGTGGGTCCAGATCAAACTCCAGTTCTGATTTTGGGTCCAAGACACTGAGGGGTCAGCACTCTCCAGAAAATGCAGCACGAGAGAGGAGTCGCGTACGCAACCTGAGACAGGCCTTCCACAGCCTGCAGGTACACTGGACATACACTAATACTGAACACTAGCTATTGCACCTCTGTTCCCTGTATTTATGTTTTACCACCATGTGGGATGACAACAACAACAATGATACTAATAATAACTAACTAATAATAATAACAACAACAACAATAATATTATTAACAATAATAACATTATTATTATTGATGATTATAATAATAATAATAATAATAATAATAATAATATAAACAAACAAAATGCTCTTTATGTATTAATTGATTGAATTAATATTCTGATTAACATACTGATTTATGAACCAGATTTGATTGTCCACCCTCCTCTTCTGTCCTCAGGCTGCTCTGCCCTCAGTCCCACCAGATACCAAGCTGTCCAAGCTGGATGTTCTGGTTCTAGCTACTAACTATATAGCTTACCTGACAGAGACCTTGGACCAGGGAGGGACGCTGGCTGAGCACACTCTGCCCTCCAGGCAGGGTGGATACCTGCATCCTGTTAAGGTGAGGATAAGAACCAGTAACATCATGCTTAGTGCATTATACTGACTGTTGTTCACATATAAGACAGGACCTGCACACCATCTCACTTTGGTGAGAAAATTGATCATACATCAGGATTACGTGTATCTGTGTATTGCAATGTACAGTCTCAAATGTTATCATGTTATAAAACCACTAAAATGACCTTTAGATAACTTGACCAATGCAAAACCACTGCTAAAAAGTTTCTTATTTTTCACACATTTTAATTTTACATGACATGTTTGTACTTTTAAAGAACACAGTGCTTTACTGCCATATCTTAATTCAATGTTCAGTTTTGTTCAATTAAAGTTAACTTGAACTTGAGGCCTATGTGGCCTATATGTAGCCTGATTGGCAAATGCTTGGGGCAATAAACTCAGGCTTCTTCTATTTAAGGTCATTACTCTGAGCTGAGCTTGCAGTGATAACTGAAGGATTGTGGCAGCTGGACAGTTACAATGTTTACTTACCCTACCACCCCCTGTGACCTAACATGTCACATTTATGCAGATTAGTTCTGACTTGTTTGTTTGGTGCTAATCATATTAGCATGAAGTGCTAAACCAATGTCTCCCTCCTTAGAAATGGCCCATGCGTTCCTTGCTCTACTGTGGCAGTGTGGGAGAGCTTCTATCAGGAGTCCCAGCCAATCAGATGTCTCCACTTGGACAAGATGGGACATACCCACTGACCCCCAGCTTAGAAACAGGCAAAGAGTGATAGGAAAAAGTGGGACATAACTTTCACCCTGTTCCTTATCAGCCCTGTTAACCAGCTATGTAACTACACCACTATTGACAGCAAAGGGTGCATCCCGGCAAAGGCAGGCATGGTGAATAATTTATCTGGAGACAGTGATTATCAGTCATGACAAGAAGCTACTAAATTATCGGTTATATCAATGTTGAATATAAACCTTAGCAAAGCAGAAAATCTAAACTTTTAGATCAGATTAGTCAAAGAAAGAGAAATGTTTTAATACTTTGGATTAAAAAATACATTCTTGAAGTTTTTGCTTGATCTAATAGTGAAGGACAGCTACAAGGACAATGGCCATTTTTAGCTGTGGCTGTTTGGAAAGCCAATCAAACCAAGCCAGGAAATATCCTGATTAAACAGAAAACAGCTTCTTTTGCTGTCTGTGATTAGAAAGAAAGAACTTTTCCCTTCTATATGAGTATCAAACAAAGGGAAGACACACAGAGAGATACATATACAGGCTCATGCACACAGACTTGGACATATTCCATCATTATCTGAGCATTAGACAGAAACGGGTTTAATATGAGGAAACGAAAAAGCTGCTTCACTTGACTAATAACACCATAAATCAGTACATGGAGGAACAGTGTGTAACCTGTTATCTTGATTTAAAGGTTGTACAGTGTTTTCTTTTTATTTCCTCAGATGTTACTGTCACTGTATGGGAAAGTTCAGACTTTTCTTTAGGGTTTTCACCTCTTTATTGAGATGTTTGTGGTATCAGTGTGTGTATGCATTTGTATGTGAATTTATGCATTTGTATGTGAATTTATGTGTTTGTGTGTGTGTGTGTGTGTGTGTGTGTGTGTGTGTGTGTGTGTGTGTGTGTGTATGTGTGTGTCTGTGTGTGTGTGGGAGTGACAGGATGGACAGACAGATGAACAGTGAGGGAGGGATTGTTGTGGGAACACAGCTGCTGTCTGATCACTTCATATCTCTGCAGTAATGACCACTTTGATCTCATTACAACTCTGCCACAGAATGTAACCTTCTACTCTGAGTAAAACACCATCTACAATAACAGCCTGCATGTGTGTTGTTAGTGCTTAGTTTGTTTTGTTTTTTTTGGGGGGGGGGGCATTTTCTGATTCTGAAGTATGAGCTGATGAAAAAGAACAATAACATGTCATATGACATCACATGCAGCATTTTGACATAGATAGGCAAACATGGAAGCCTCAGAAGTCAGGATGAATGAGGAGAAAGAGAGCCACATTTTTATCAATGGCTTTTTGTGGAGAAATGGCATGAATGGCTTCACAGAAACAGAAATCATCCTAAATGTCAATGTTAAGGCTTACCTTCATCTACATGTGTCAGCGCTTCTCCAGCGCTTCAGACACGGGTCGCATAAATTCTGATATGACTGCTCACACTGAGGTCAGGTTGGAAAAAATCAGACGTAAAATCTGAGATTGCAGTAGATTCTGTGTGATCTGTGCTGTTCACAAACAAAAATACCGATCTCAGTCATGTATGAGCACAAAGGAATACGGGCCAAATGAATGAGCTGTTTTTTACGCAGTATTATTGCAGGAAATGATATTGCACCTGTCAATAACATATCAATAACAGTTTACAGCTTTATTGTAAGCTGATTTTAAATAAGAAAAAAATCATTTGATTGTATTTTAGACAGACGTTTTGAATAAATGAACACATCTTGTCCAGACTGGACACCTGGAATGTTAAAATGACTCTACAACTCTACTTCATTCAGATGATAACTTTGATGAAATCAGCTTTGAGTGAGAATTACATAGATTAAATAATTATTTAAACTAGCATTAGAAATGTTGAAAAGTTGGATTAAGGACTTCAGACCCTTTCAAATTTGCTTGCATTGTCATAAAATCACCCAGTTCCCATTAAAACCCACAAAACACAGACAAAGAAATTGTCAAGCTAAAAGTAAATTGAAAGGGTTAAAATATTTGCACACTTTGACTGAATAACACTGCGAGATAAAAAAAGACAAGGTTTCCAGTCCAATCCTCCTTTCTTACAGTATTTGCAGTTTCTGTATCTCAACTCATGATTCACAAGTTCTGTAATATAAATAAAATATTCTGTTGCTGTTTGATGAGAATGTATTTGCAGAAATGAGAACTCAGCACAAAAATCAAATCCAATAAGTCATGTAGATATGTTTGTGGAGTGGATAGGAGAAGCCTACAACAGATGAGAGTCCAGACAAACTGGAAGCATCTCTTCACTGGAACAAGATGGGCTCGGCTCCACAAGCAACAGCCCAGCGTTCAAGGCTAGCTCTATAAATCTGCAGAGGAGGGGGTGGCTGCCCTCGATTTCCCGTGTGTAGTGATGACTAATTTGGAGCTGCTGGAGTCTGACTACTAAGGCAGAGGTTACAGAAGGACAGAAGAAGCCAGACAGTTTGTAAAAGCAACTGCAAGGCAGACCAAGGTTGAATGAGATGCAAATTGTGCATGTATATATAGAAAGAAAGCAATGTATCCGTAAAACTTTCAACTGGTTCATGGAAGTGTTTGCTGGAAAAAGGAAATGAAATGAAAGGAAACACTGCAATAAACCCATTGTCCTTATGTATGCACAATCACCGTCAGAGGGAAGTAAGGCACCGTGTGATAAGTGCTGTGATAAGTAGATAATTTTGCCCATTTCCAGTTCATTTCATCACTTATACTTACTTGCAGTTTCAGTAATTTAACTGTACCTTTTCTAGGTTTTCTTCTTCTTCTTCTTCTTCTTCTTCTTATTATTATTATTATTATTATTATTATCATCATCATCATCATCATCATCATCATTATTTTATAGAAGATATCTGGTGTCCAGGTACTTCGGCTTCCTCGCACAGCCCAAAGACATTTAACAGGTTAATTGGTGACTCTAAATTGTCCGTAGGTGTGAATGTGAGTGTGAATGGCTGTTTGTCTCTATGTGCCTTGTGATAACCTGGTGACTTGTCCAGGATGTACCACGCCTCTCACGCCAGTCAGCTGAGACAGGGTCCAGCCCCACCGTGACCCTGATGAGGATAGACGGTTACAGATAATGGATGGATTCTTATTTTATTATTATGTTTGCTTTACAAATATGTAATCTCAAATTACAGTAGTCTCAAATAATATGAGATGTGTTTTAGCTCTCTTCTTCGTGGTTTCCAAGGTCCACCTCACATCTCAACTGCTTTCAAAGCATACACTTCATCATCATCATCTTCAACTTAATTTAGTGCTTACACTTAATGGTAAACGGTAAATGGACTGTACTCAGTTTCTAGTCTTCTGACAACTCAAGGTGCTTTGTAACTACATACCTAACTCACCCATTCACACACACATTCATATAGTGGTAGCATTGGCTGCCATGCAAGGTGCCAACAAATAATCAGTTTCATTCACACACCAATGGTGCAGCAAAATATTTTTATATGAGACATGACATGTTTTAGTCTGTACTATCTAGTATCTATTTTGGAGTTTCTTAAACCTAGAATTAACTAAATGCATCCTTATCCTACACTGACTTTTAACAAGTTGTAGGGCTAATATTGAACACGCTTAGGGTTAGGCATGATTACGGTTAGGGTTGGGGTCATGAATGTATAATATAATTTTTTTTTTGCTCGGTGTTTACAAACATATAACAGAACACAGAACAGGCACAGGTGCACCCAAGGAAACCTCTCTATCTACAGTTCATGGCTGCTTTCATGTGAGTACTTTTGCCCATGCTTCTATGTAAAGACAGCTATTTATGCCACTGGAACAGTATTAAGAAAGTATGCATCCAAACTGCCCCCACATCTCCTCATGTTGGGAGATAATCAACATATTTCCACTATCTCCTACTCATTATGGCCGGTACATGCTGATTACAGGCTGGATTTATGGAGCTCTGAGGCCACACTCCCCCCTGCTTTGGCCAAGCTTTTGCTGGAACTGGTTTTAAGTCGAGGGAAAGGATGACAGTGAGGAGGATGATGACTGGAGAGAAGGATGGAGAGGAGGGTGAAGGAGATGAGTACAGAATAAAAAACTAGGAACTAGGAAATAATAGAAAGATTATAGAAAGATAAAGACAACAAAGGGGGAGATGAAGGCAAAAGGGGAAATATAGAGAAAAGATGAAAAAGTGTGGAATTAAATCAAATTTTATCAGTGTGAGATAAGATGTAAGACTTCTCTAAAATGATGCTAGCCTCATAAGCTTGACTAAACATTTTGAAGAAAAAGATCTTTTTCTCTTACTCTTTCGTCATTTTTTCTTTTATTAAGGTTTGATGGAAAAAAGTCAGAGCCCACTTTTACACTCAGTATGGCATTTCAAAAAGTAGGAAGAACAACGTTATTATTGGCAGCACTGCAGTGCTCACTGCTGGGGCTGGGGTGCCACTGCATCCAGATACGTGCTTCCTGGACCTCAAATGCTGTGCGAGACATATGTTTTTGTTTCCAAGAGATCTGATGGGATCTGAGATCTGATTCACTCGCAGTTGCTATGTCATGGATTTTAGTGACAGCAAATGCTGCAGGCACACTACCTGTAAAGGTCATTTCTGCTGGAAACAGTCCTTGGGGATGGTTGAATAGTCAAAAATATTACTTTATTTAATATTACTTTATTAAGTCCTTTCCGAACCGCTTTTCAAGGTCAAGGAAAGATAAGAAGGAGAATTCATAAGGAGGTAGGAGAAGACGACAGCTGTGTAAAGAGACAGTAGACTATGTCGTGATGCAAAGGCGAATGTTATTGATATTATCTTACCAGATACTCCCCATGCACTCATACACTACACTACACATCCATCATCAACGTCAGAATTCAAATAATAAATGAATACCGTCCACCTGTCACAGAAGTCAAATTAAGTGTTTGTTACACTGGCGTGGTCAATCACCCTCGGTCCACATACATATGTGTGCGTGTGTGTGTGTATATATATATGTATATATATATCTTGATCTTGATCTGCAGGACGCTGGATGTCACAAAAAGTTTTTATCTGTGTGAACGCGACTCCACAGTCAACAACAGAACACACTTTATGATCAAAGTTTTTACGTCATGTGAACACGTATGTTCATATTCATATGCTTTCTATGCTGCAGTCTGCATCACACTGTTTAAATGCATTGATGAGTTTTTTGTCTTTTTATGTCTGAATATGTATGAATGACTGAACGATGCATCAAAGTTTTGTTGCAAGGAATTGTGGGATGGCATTGCCTCCTTTCCCTTCGTAAAGGATGGTCCGGTGACCCTATGCTAAAGGAGATAATAAAGGGATCATTGAAGCTCCTTTCCTTAACAGTTTGAGAATTCGAACAGCTCTTATCATGGCAGCTACATTAATACATCGGGTCATTTCACTCAGTTAGGAAGGTACCTGAGCAAAATTGACTTTTTGACCGCACCCTGGATAGTAAAGCCTGATCCTGTCTAAATGCATATGAAAAAACAGCGCGATGGGGTAGCAGGGGAGGGTCAAGGGGTGAAGTACGGTTTAGGACTTGACGTAACTTAACTTGAAAGATGTTTGTGTAAGCACTCTTTAACTGTTAAAAGTGGCCCATACAGTAACACCCCATTGGTCAAGGTGCCTGGTTAAGTGACAAGTGACAAGTGAATGATAATATAATTTTGATTGTGCTTATTTGTGAATTCAGAAAAGAATAAAGCAATTACCTCAAAGCTGTTGGTCATATATGTCGGCTATTTTTTTTCTTACACTTCTAACGTCGAAAATGGACTTCCCCACAGTGAGGCTGGGATGAAAACAATTATACTGTGTAATTAAGCTGTTAAAGTCACACTCTGAATTAACATCATGTTTACCATTGAAGGGAATATTTAAGGAATCAAATAATTTAAATCAGGATATAAATTCATTAATGGTCACGGCAACAAATTATAAACACTGATCAGTGAAGAAGGACAGCCTGCTTTCGTTTATTGAGTACAGTAGAAGCTTCCAGGAAGTCAAAGACCTCATAAAGTCATGGACAGTATGAAAGTAGTGGACAGTATCTCCGCCTGTCACCCGTGTGACAGGCGGAGATACTGTCCACTACTTTCACTTGCAGTACGTTGCCTATTTCTGCTTTGCACGTGTTTCTTGTTCTTCTGCTCAGCCGCTGACGTCTTTTTTTATTTTTTTGCAGTGGCCGCTGTTGTTTTCCCTCTGGCCACAGGACGGCCGGAATCAACCATTTTCGACCAATGGCTAGATTCACCATCAAGGACCGTTTCCGGCAGAAAGGACCTTTACAGGTAGCGTGCCTGCAGCATTTGCTCTCACTAGAATCCACGACCCAGCAAATGAATCCACTTTAAGACCTCCCATCCGATCCCTTGGAAACAAAAATGTGTGTGTGGGGGAATCGAACCCCGGTCTTCCGTGACCCCACCACCGCGGAAGACCGGGGTTCG
>CM041730.1:3299538-3302038 GCA_023373845.1 Nibea coibor
CATCACATACATGTCTAATATGTTTTTTCCTCATATGTTACAGGTCAACATGGGTACGAGGGTATCTCCGCCAGGATCCAACTGATGCAGCTAAGCTGCTGAAGGACAACCCTTCTCTGCAGGACAAGTCTGCACCTCTGAGGGAGGACACAGTCAAACAAAATGCCCAGACTGTGGTCCGCCAGAGAGGAGGGGACGTCTGGGGGAATACATCCTGCAGTTTGGAAAGTATAATGGGAAGTCATTTCGGTGGCTTTTAGAAAATGATGTCAGCTACACAGTCTACCTCCTCAAACACAGAGAGAAAGAAGAGGCTGCAGGAGTGTGTACAACAGAGGGGCACAAGAAGCTTTGAAGAAATCATATCTCTCCTGCGTTTTGAATCAGAGAAGCCCACATCTCAAGCAGCTTCAGAGGACGATCAGCTGGTTGGCTTTGGCCGTCGTGCCAAGAGCACTTGGCGGGAGGTGTGGGAAAACAGGGCTGATGGCTTTGCAGCCTTCATCATGAACACTAAGTGTTATCCAGGGTCTCGGATGTGCAAACTACAGGCGTATCTGAGAAAGAAGTCAGCATCTCTCCCCTCCTCACCTGTTCTTGCCTCAAGTGCACGTCATGAACCCATGAGTACGTTTTTCAGTATACATAAAATGTATATATAGTGTATTTTTTATACCTGCTTTATATCTGTATACAAATTACATCTCACTAATTCTTTTTGCCGCTGTCACAGTGATGGAAGATGATAAGGAGCTGGAGAAAGCAATGCAGAGCATATCACCCACCAAGGAGCTACAGTGCTGTAAGTGCATTTTTGCTTGATTCAGAATACTTTGGATCAAAAGGTGTTATTAAATATGAGTCTGCTAAACTATTGAATATTTTTGTCTATTGCCAGCGGCTACTCTGTCATCTTCTTCTGTACCAGGACGAGCTACAAGAGTGAAAATAGGTTTTGTGAAAGTTCACACGTCATATTGAGCTCCAAAATGGAACCGTGAATTAAACTGTGTGTTTTCTGTCTGTCCTAGTAGTCCCCACCAGGCCTACAGTGCCCCTTCCACCTGAGCTGCAGTTTCTGGCCAAAGAGCTTGATATTCCCCAGCAAACTGAAGGTCCCGTCTCAGCACCAGGTATGTATTATGGCCTAATTTTAATATTCACTTTCCCTGAAAACCAAAGACTATTACACACAAGATACACACAAGATACGGTGAACCACCACACAGTAAGAACTGTTTTCTTAAGTGTTACTGTGCTTCAGAATAGTCTATCATCATACAGTCTATAATACGGAGAATAAAACGTATAAATGTTATGATATCCCACAAATTTATTTTTTCATTTTTCATCTATGTTTTATCAGCTGGTTCTTCGGTTGTTGATGTTGTTTTTTTAATCTATATCTTTTATCTTCTTTAAATTACTACATGTGACTAATTCTGTATTTGTTTTTTTCCTTGGTCCCACAGTTGGGTCTTGTGGTGCCACACCAACAGAGAGACCAACACCTGAAACACCTGAGACACCTGAAACACCTGAGACAGCAGACAGTAAGATGTTTTCTTTAATATATATCTACTCTAAATATGTTACACACTCTGATAATAATAAAATGTGAGTCACTAATTATGTTTTTGTTTTTATCCTTATTCCCACAGTTGGGGCTTCTGTTTTTGGTGCCCCACCGGTACAGAGACGAGACCAGGACACAAGCAACTGGACCTGTTCTCATCAGAAAGTGTGGATGAGGACAGAGCTCCAGTCTCTGGGATTGTGGCCTGGATTCTATCACATGATCAAGCCAGGAAATGCTCTTTCATTTTGGCGTTTCCCTCCACAACCAGAACTCATAGACACTGTTTCTGAGCTCCCATCCTGCTGCACCTATTTTTTATCTGGAAACCAGAGAGTGATGTCATGGTGAGACTCCCATGTCTTCATGGTTGTCTAAAGCCACAGGCTTCGTCATTCTATGCCATGGAAAAGGAGAGGTGGACAACAGAGAGAAACAAATAGAAATTTGATCTTGTGTCAATCTTGTAAATAATTCTAGTTGTTCATATATGTGTGTGTGTGTGTGTGTGTGTGTGCAAGTATCTAAGTGATCTTATATATTTATAATCGCTCTCGTTATATATTTCTATGCATGAGAACTCAGAAACTTTTTTCCTTTCTTCTGTTTGTTTTAGTCCTTGTTTAGATCAATATTCTTGTTTGATAAGTTAATTTCCCAAGTTCTAAAAATGTAATAAAACACTGATTTCTAAGTTAAGATTTTGTTTTGCTTGATTTCATCATAAAATCACCGGCCAACTTATTTTTTAATGGTAGGACAAATACGATGACACTATACTTTTTTGTTCGTACAACAGAATGAGTTTATTTCAAAATATTTTAGTTGTGTAACATATATTCCTCTATAAATGTTATAAGTATAAATATTTTATGATATACATTATAGTATTTCATACTAAAATCAGTACTATTGCCAGGGAAA
>CM041730.1:3307038-3309538 GCA_023373845.1 Nibea coibor
CTGAAGGACAACCCTTCTCTGCAGGACAAGTCTGCACCTCTGAGGGAGGACACAGTCAAACAAAATGCCCAGACTGTGGTCCGCCAGAGAGGAGGGGACGTCTGGGGGAATACATCCTGCAGTTTGGAAAGTATAATGGGAAGTCATTTCGGTGGCTTTTAGAAAATGATGTCAGCTACACAGTCTACCTCCTCAAACACAGAGAGAAAGAAGAGGCTGCAGGAGTGTGTACAACAGAGGGGCACAAGAAGCTTTGAAGAAATCATATCTCTCCTGCGTTTTGAATCAGAGAAGCCCACATCTCAAGCAGCTTCAGAGGACGATCAGCTGGTTGGCTTTGGCCGTCGTGCCAAGAGCACTTGGCGGGAGGTGTGGGAAAACAGGGCTGATGGCTTTGCAGCCTTCATCATGAACACTAAGTGTTATCCAGGGTCTCGGATGTGCAAACTACAGGCGTATCTGAGAAAGAAGTCAGCATCTCTCCCCTCCTCACCTGTTCTTGCCTCAAGTGCACGTCATGAACCCATGAGTACGTTTTTCAGTATACATAAAATGTATATATAGTGTATTTTTTATACCTGCTTTATATCTGTATACAAATTACATCTCACTAATTCTTTTTGCCGCTGTCACAGTGATGGAAGATGATAAGGAGCTGGAGAAAGCAATGCAGAGCATATCACCCACCAAGGAGCTACAGTGCTGTAAGTGCATTTTTGCTTGATTCAGAATACTTTGGATCAAAAGGTGTTATTAAATATGAGTCTGCTAAACTATTGAATATTTTTGTCTATTGCCAGCGGCTACTCTGTCATCTTCTTCTGTACCAGGACGAGCTACAAGAGTGAAAATAGGTTTTGTGAAAGTTCACACGTCATATTGAGCTCCAAAATGGAACCGTGAATTAAACTGTGTGTTTTCTGTCTGTCCTAGTAGTCCCCACCAGGCCTACAGTGCCCCTTCCACCTGAGCTGCAGTTTCTGGCCAAAGAGCTTGATATTCCCCAGCAAACTGAAGGTCCCGTCTCAGCACCAGGTATGTATTATGGCCTAATTTTAATATTCACTTTCCCTGAAAACCAAAGACTATTACACACAAGATACGGTGAACCACCACACAGTAAGAACTGTCTTCTTAAGTGTTACTGTGCTTCAGAATAGTCTATCATCATACAGTCTATAATACGGAGAATAAAACGTATAAATGTTATGACATCCCACAAATTTATTTTTTCATTTTTCATCTATGTTTTATCAGCTGGTTCTTCGGTTGTTGATGTTGTTTTTTTAATCTATATCTTTTATCTTCTTTAAATTACTACATGTGACTAATTCTGTATTTGTTTTTTTCCTTGGTCCCACAGTTGGGTCTTGTGGTGCCACACCAACAGAGAGACCAACACCTGAAACACCTGAGACACCTGAAACACCTGAGACAGCAGACAGTAAGATGTTTTCTTTAATATATATCTACTCTAAATATGTTATACACTCTGATAATAATAAAATGTGAGTCACTAATTATGTTTTTGTTTTTATCCTTATTCCCACAGTTGGGGCTTCTGTTTTTGGTGCCCCACCGGTACAGAGACGAGACCAGGACACAAGCAACTGGACCTGTTCTCATCAGAAAGTGTGGATGAGGACAGAGCTCCAGTCTCTGGGATTGTGGCCTGGATTCTATCACATGATCAAGCCAGGAAATGCTCTTTCATTTTGGCGTTTCCCTCCACAACCAGAACTCATAGACACTGTTTCTGAGCTCCCATCCTGCTGCACTCATTTTTTATCTGGAAACCAGAGAGTGATGTCATGTTGAGACTCCCATGTCTTCATGGTTGTCTAAAGCCACAGGCTTCGTCATTCTATGCCATGGAAAAGGAGAGGTGGACAACAGAGAGAAACAAATAGAAATTTGATCTTGTGTCAATCTTGTAAATAATTCTAGTTGTTCATATATGTGTGTGTGTGTGTGTGTGTGCAAGTATCTAAGTGATCTTATATATTTATAATCGCTCTCGTTATATATTTCTATGCATGAGAACTCAGAAACTTTTTTCCTTTCTTCTGTTTGTTTTAGTCCTTGTTTAGATCAATATTCTTGTTTGATAAGTTAATTTCCCAAGTTCTAAAAATGTAATAAAACACTGATTTCTAAGTTAAGATTTTGTTTTGCTTGATTTCATCATAAAATCACCGGCCAACTTATTTTTTAATGGTAGGACAAATACGATGACACTATACTTTTTTGTTCGTACAACAGAATGAGTTTATTTCAAAATATTTTAGTTGTGTAACATATATTCCTCTATAAATGTTATAAGTATAAATATTTTATGATATGCATTATAGTATTTCATACTAAAATCAGTACTATTGCCAGGCAAAGCAAATTCAGTACCAAGGACAGCGTTGGCTGTGCGTTACAGGTATCCACGGCTGGCCTCCGCGTGACAGGCGGAGATACTGTCCACTATACTAACGAGGAACGCTGCAGTGCC
>CM041730.1:3314538-3317038 GCA_023373845.1 Nibea coibor
AAGTATAATGGGAAGTCATTTCGGTGGCTTTTAGAAAATGATGTCAGCTACACAGTCTACCTCCTCAAACACAGAGAGAAAGAAGAGGCTGCAGGAGTGTGTACAACAGAGGGGCACAAGAAGCTTTGAAGAAATCATATCTCTCCTGCGTTTTGAATCAGAGAAGCCCACATCTCAAGCAGCTTCAGAGGACGATCAGCTGGTTGGCTTTGGCCGTCGTGCCAAGAGCACTTGGCGGGAGGTGTGGGAAAACAGGGCTGATGGCTTTGCAGCCTTCATCATGAACACTAAGTGTTATCCAGGGTCTCGGATGTGCAAACTACAGGCGTATCTGAGAAAGAAGTCAGCATCTCTCCCCTCCTCACCTGTTCTTGCCTCAAGTGCACGTCATGAACCCATGAGTACGTTTTTCAGTATACATAAAATGTATATATAGTGTATTTTTTATACCTGCTTTATATCTGTATACAAATTACATCTCACTAATTCTTTTTGCCGCTGTCACAGTGATGGAAGATGATAAGGAGCTGGAGAAAGCAATGCAGAGCATATCACCCACCAAGGAGCTACAGTGCTGTAAGTGCATTTTTGCTTGATTCAGAATACTTTGGATCAAAAGGTGTTATTAAATATGAGTCTGCTAAACTATTGAATATTTTTGTCTATTGCCAGCGGCTACTCTGTCATCTTCTTCTGTACCAGGACGAGCTACAAGAGTGAAAATAGGTTTTGTGAAAGTTCACACGTCATATTGAGCTCCAAAATGGAACCGTGAATTAAACTGTGTGTTTTCTGTCTGTCCTAGTAGTCCCCACCAGGCCTACAGTGCCCCTTCCACCTGAGCTGCAGTTTC
The DNA here is from genome assembly GCA_023373845.1 of Nibea coibor. Classification (NCBI taxonomy): domain Eukaryota; kingdom Metazoa; phylum Chordata; class Actinopteri; family Sciaenidae; genus Nibea; species Nibea coibor. The sequence goes on from CM041730.1 coordinate 3,315,392, forward strand.
TGGCCAAAGAGCTTGATATTCCCCAGCAAACTGAAGGTCCCGTCTCAGCACCAGGTATGTATTATGGCCTAATTTTAATATTCACTTTCCCTGAAAACCAAAGACTATTACACACAAGATACGGTGAACCACCACACAGTAAGAACTGTCTTCTTAAGTGTTACTGTGCTTCAGAATAGTCTATCATCATACAGTCTATAATACGGAGAATAAAACGTATAAATGTTATGACATCCCACAAATTTATTTTTTCATTTTTCATCTATGTTTTATCAGCTGGTTCTTCGGTTGTTGATGTTGTTTTTTTAATCTATATCTTTTATCTTCTTTAAATTACTACATGTGACTAATTCTGTATTTGTTTTTTTCCTTGGTCCCACAGTTGGGTCTTGTGGTGCCACACCAACAGAGAGACCAACACCTGAAACACCTGAGACACCTGAAACACCTGAGACAGCAGACAGTAAGATGTTTTCTTTAATATATATCTACTCTAAATATGTTATACACTCTGATAATAATAAAATGTGAGTCACTAATTATGTTTTTGTTTTTATCCTTATTCCCACAGTTGGGGCTTCTGTTTTTGGTGCCCCACCGGTACAGAGACGAGACCAGGACACAAGCAACTGGACCTGTTCTCATCAGAAAGTGTGGATGAGGACAGAGCTCCAGTCTCTGGGATTGTGGCCTGGATTCTATCACATGATCAAGCCAGGAAATGCTCTTTCATTTTGGCGTTTCCCTCCACAACCAGAACTCATAGACACTGTTTCTGAGCTCCCATCCTGCTGCACTCATTTTTTATCTGGAAACCAGAGAGTGATGTCATGTTGAGACTCCCATGTCTTCATGGTTGTCTAAAGCCACAGGCTTCGTCATTCTATGCCATGGAAAAGGAGAGGTGGACAACAGAGAGAAACAAATAGAAATTTGATCTTGTGTCAATCTTGTAAATAATTCTAGTTGTTCATATATGTGTGTGTGTGTGTGTGTGTGCAAGTATCTAAGTGATCTTATATATTTATAATCGCTCTCGTTATATATTTCTATGCATGAGAACTCAGAAACTTTTTTCCTTTCTTCTGTTTGTTTTAGTCCTTGTTTAGATCAATATTCTTGTTTGATAAGTTAATTTCCCAAGTTCTAAAAATGTAATAAAACACTGATTTCTAAGTTAAGATTTTGTTTTGCTTGATTTCATCATAAAATCACCGGCCAACTTATTTTTTAATGGTAGGACAAATACGATGACACTATACTTTTTTGTTCGTACAACAGAATGAGTTTATTTCAAAATATTTTAGTTGTGTAACATATATTCCTCTATAAATGTTATAAGTATAAATATTTTATGATATGCATTATAGTATTTCATACTAAAATCAGTACTATTGCCAGGCAAAGCAAATTCAGTACCAAGGACAGCGTTGGCTGTGCGTTACAGGTATCCACGGCTGGCCTCCGCGTGACAGGCGGAGATACTGTCCACTATACTAACGAGGAACGCTGCAGTGCCTTTTTTGGCACGTAACCGAACCGCCGCCACTGTCACAGCGGTTCCAGAGGGTGCACGGAGAGGCCTACCATTTCTTGATAGGCACTGCAGCTCGTAGTGTAACAGCCATCCAGAGTGTTTTCCTCTTT
>CM041730.1:3319538-3329538 GCA_023373845.1 Nibea coibor
GACCTTTACAGGTAGCGTGCCTGCAGCATTTGCTCTCACTGCTCTCGCCTAACACGCGAAAGGTCCCCATTTCGAAACCGGGCGGAAACACAGCTCCTTGTTTGTTGTTACGCTGAGTCACGTGGTCAAATGCTCAGTGGAGCCGTCCTTGGGAACGGCTGCCAAGGTCGCCAGGGAGTCACTCACCATTTCAAGGGCTCTTCCTGCTTCTTATTCTCTTTCACTTGCAGTACGTTGCCTATTTTTGCTTTGCACGTGTTTCTTGTTCTTCTGCTCAGCCGCTGACGTCTTTTTTTATTTTTTTGCAGTGGCCGCTGTTGTTTTCCCTCTGGCCACAGGACGGCCGGAATCAACCATTTTCGACCAATGGCTAGATTCACCATCAAGGACCGTTTCCGGCAGAAAGGACCTTTACAGGTAGCGTGCCTGCAGCATTTGCTCTCACTGCTCTCGCCTAACACGCGAAAGGTCCCCATTTCGAAACCGGGCGGAAACACAGCTCCTTGTTTGTTGTTACGCTGAGTCACGTGGTCAAATGCTCAGTGGAGCCGTCCTTGGGAACGGCTGCCAAGGTCGCCAGGGAGTCACTCACCATTTCAAGGGCTCTTCCTGCTTCTTATTCTCTTTCACTTGCAGTACGTTGCCTATTTTTGCTTTGCACGTGTTTCTTGTTCTTCTGCTCAGCCGCTGACGTCTTTTTTTATTTTTTTGCAGTGGCCGCTGTTGTTTTCCCTCTGGCCACAGGACGGCCGGAATCAACCATTTTCGACCAATGGCTAGATTCACCATCAAGGACCGTTTCCGGCAGAAAGGACCTTTACAGGTAGCGTGCCTGCAGCATTTGCTCTCACTGCTCTCGCCTAACACGCGAAAGGTCCCCATTTCGAAACCGGGCGGAAACACAGCTCCTTGTTTGTTGTTACGCTGAGTCACGTGGTCAAATGCTCAGTGGAGCCGTCCTTGGGAACGGCTGCCAAGGTCGCCAGGGAGTCACTCACCATTTCAAGGGCTCTTCCTGCTTCTTATTCTCTTTCACTTGCAGTACGTTGCCTATTTCTGCTTTGCACGTGTTTCTTGTTCTTCTGCTCAGCCGCTGACGTCTTTTTTTATTTTTTTGCAGTGGCCGCTGTTGTTTTCCCTCTGGCCACAGGACGGCCGGAATCAACCATTTTCGACCAATCAAGGACCGTTTTCGGCAGAAAGGACCTTTACAGGTAGCGTGCCTGCAGCATTTGCTCTCACTAGAATCCACGACCCAGCAAATGAATCCACTTTAAGACCTCCCATCCGATCCCTTGGAAACAAAAATGTACATCTCGCACAGCAGTTGAGGTCCAGGAGGCACGTGCCTGGGCGCGGCGGCCCCCCTCCTGGCTCTCCGTGCAGGTTTCCGTAGTGTAGTGGTTATCACGTTCGCCTCACACGCGAAAGGTCCCCGGTTCGAAACCGGGTGGGAACACACATCTTGGCTGTTTCCGGTGCGTGAGTATTCCAACGGAGCTGCGGTAAGTCAAAGTGTCAGAAAACCACACAACGTGTAAGGCAGGGCGCACACCGGAACGCGCCTGCTGCTGCCGATTTTTCCTAGAGAGGCGAACCGCGTCGTCTCTTGGACGCGCTTGCTGTGCTGCCGCCATGGCCGTTGTCTCTTTCGGCAAACGGTAGAGAGCCTGTAGAAAAGGCAAATCTCCCCGTCGGGGAATCGAACCCCGGTCTTCCGCGCGCGGACCGTGAATTGTTTAGCTAAACGGCCCTAAACCGTTTCCCATTCATTCTCTATGGTAGTGCTAAACCACTACGGATGTAATGCACCATCCGGCCACTGCCGCCTTTGGCGCTGTAACATGTTCAGCTCCGGTAACAGAATGAATGAAAACTCGAAAAAACGGGAGAAGAGCGAGCAGAAGCGACATCGAGATTGTTTCATCCAACAAAGGTAAGACTTTTATACGTAAAACTAAATTAAATAATAGATAATATGAGATACGATGTGATTATATGTATGTTGTATCGGAGTTTTGCACTTTGAATGACATGACCGGAGCTTTTCTCTCGTTGTTAACGAAACGGTAAACTTACGCTATTTACGTAACTTACGTTAGATACGCGAAGACTTTTATTTCTTACTTACTCCAGTTCAGCGATCATTGCTGTCATTAAATAACACACTGTGTGGGTTTATATGTAAAGACACGGTGCATGGTAGTGGGGTCAGTGTAATATATATGACATATATGTCAGTATAGTACTGGACCACTACAGTAACGGGGGCAGGGGGAGGGGGTCAGGGGGTGAAGTAGAGTTCAGGGTAATTTCAGGACTGTTTCAAGTTGCCCTTAACACCCCAAAGGCCCAAGGTGCCTGCTTAGATGCTTAGATGACAAACTCTGTCCCCACCGCTGTCCTCCTCTATTTCAATGCACAGACATATCAAATTCAAATGATATTAAATGCAGTGCTAAGACAGTAACTGATCCTGTATGAAAGACACACACACACAAAATGTTTTACAGTTACATTAAAGGTCAAATCTTACACATCACATACATGTCTAATATGTTTTTTCCTCATATGTTACAGGTCAACATGGGTACGAGGGTATCTCCGCCAGGATCCAACTGATGCAGCTAAGCTGCTGAAGGACAACCCTTCTCTGCAGGACAAGTCTGCACCTCTGAGGGAGGACACAGTCAAACAAAATGCCCAGACTGTGGTCCGCCAGAGAGGAGGGGACGTCTGGGGGAATACATCCTGCAGTTTGGAAAGTATAATGGGAAGTCATTTCGGTGGCTTTTAGAAAATGATGTCAGCTACACAGTCTACCTCCTCAAACACAGAGAGAAAGAAGAGGCTGCAGGAGTGTGTACAACAGAGGGGCACAAGAAGCTTTGAAGAAATCATATCTCTCCTGCGTTTTGAATCAGAGAAGCCCACATCTCAAGCAGCTTCAGAGGACGATCAGCTGGTTGGCTTTGGCCGTCGTGCCAAGAGCACTTGGCGGGAGGTGTGGGAAAACAGGGCTGATGGCTTTGCAGCCTTCATCATGAACACTAAGTGTTATCCAGGGTCTCGGATGTGCAAACTACAGGCGTATCTGAGAAAGAAGTCAGCATCTCTCCCCTCCTCACCTGTTCTTGCCTCAAGTGCACGTCATGAACCCATGAGTACGTTTTTCAGTATACATAAAATGTATATATAGTGTATTTTTTATACCTGCTTTATATCTGTATACAAATTACATCTCACTAATTCTTTTTGCCGCTGTCACAGTGATGGAAGATGATAAGGAGCTGGAGAAAGCAATGCAGAGCATATCACCCACCAAGGAGCTACAGTGCTGTAAGTGCATTTTTGCTTGATTCAGAATACTTTGGATCAAAAGGTGTTATTAAATATGAGTCTGCTAAACTATTGAATATTTTTGTCTATTGCCAGCGGCTACTCTGTCATCTTCTTCTGTACCAGGACGAGCTACAAGAGTGAAAATAGGTTTTGTGAAAGTTCACACGTCATATTGAGCTCCAAAATGGAACCGTGAATTAAACTGTGTGTTTTCTGTCTGTCCTAGTAGTCCCCACCAGGCCTACAGTGCCCCTTCCACCTGAGCTGCAGTTTCTGGCCAAAGAGCTTGATATTCCCCAGCAAACTGAAGGTCCCGTCTCAGCACCAGGTATGTATTATGGCCTAATTTTAATATTCACTTTCCCTGAAAACCAAAGACTATTACACACAAGATACACACAAGATACGGTGAACCACCACACAGTAAGAACTGTTTTCTTAAGTGTTACTGTGCTTCAGAATAGTCTATCATCATACAGTCTATAATACGGAGAATAAAACGTATAAATGTTATGATATCCCACAAATTTATTTTTTCATTTTTCATCTATGTTTTATCAGCTGGTTCTTCGGTTGTTGATGTTGTTTTTTTAATCTATATCTTTTATCTTCTTTAAATTACTACATGTGACTAATTCTGTATTTGTTTTTTTCCTTGGTCCCACAGTTGGGTCTTGTGGTGCCACACCAACAGAGAGACCAACACCTGAAACACCTGAGACACCTGAAACACCTGAGACAGCAGACAGTAAGATGTTTTCTTTAATATATATCTACTCTAAATATGTTACACACTCTGATAATAATAAAATGTGAGTCACTAATTATGTTTTTGTTTTTATCCTTATTCCCACAGTTGGGGCTTCTGTTTTTGGTGCCCCACCGGTACAGAGACGAGACCAGGACACAAGCAACTGGACCTGTTCTCATCAGAAAGTGTGGATGAGGACAGAGCTCCAGTCTCTGGGATTGTGGCCTGGATTCTATCACATGATCAAGCCAGGAAATGCTCTTTCATTTTGGCGTTTCCCTCCACAACCAGAACTCATAGACACTGTTTCTGAGCTCCCATCCTGCTGCACCTATTTTTTATCTGGAAACCAGAGAGTGATGTCATGGTGAGACTCCCATGTCTTCATGGTTGTCTAAAGCCACAGGCTTCGTCATTCTATGCCATGGAAAAGGAGAGGTGGACAACAGAGAGAAACAAATAGAAATTTGATCTTGTGTCAATCTTGTAAATAATTCTAGTTGTTCATATATGTGTGTGTGTGTGTGTGTGTGTGTGCAAGTATCTAAGTGATCTTATATATTTATAATCGCTCTCGTTATATATTTCTATGCATGAGAACTCAGAAACTTTTTTCCTTTCTTCTGTTTGTTTTAGTCCTTGTTTAGATCAATATTCTTGTTTGATAAGTTAATTTCCCAAGTTCTAAAAATGTAATAAAACACTGATTTCTAAGTTAAGATTTTGTTTTGCTTGATTTCATCATAAAATCACCGGCCAACTTATTTTTTAATGGTAGGACAAATACGATGACACTATACTTTTTTGTTCGTACAACAGAATGAGTTTATTTCAAAATATTTTAGTTGTGTAACATATATTCCTCTATAAATGTTATAAGTATAAATATTTTATGATATACATTATAGTATTTCATACTAAAATCAGTACTATTGCCAGGGAAAGCAAATTCAGTACCAAGGACAGCGTTGGCTGTGCGTTACAGGTATCCGCGGCTGGCCTCCGCGTGACAGGCGGAGATACTGTCCACTATACTAACGAGGAACGCTACGGTGCCTTTTTTGGCACGTAACCGAACCGCCGCCGCTGTCACAGCGGTTCCAGAGGGTGCACGGAGAGGCCTACCATTTCTTGATAGGCACTGCAGCTCGTAGTGTAACAGCCATCCAGAGTGTTTTCCTCTTTGGTCGGGCATTTCGTAATCTGCTTGCGTTTGGGGAGTTCACGGATTAGTGCTGCTGTCCACCATATAGCTGCCTGTGGCTGCGCGCGCGCGAGCACGCTCAGCTGCACGCCCCGGTTTCCGTAGTGTAGTGGTCATCACGTTCGCCTAACACGCGAAAGGTCCCCGGTTCGAAACCGGGCGGAAACACAGCTCCTTGTTTGTTGTTACGCTGAGTCACGTGGTCAAATGCTCAGTGGAGCCGTCCTTGGGAACGGCTGCCAAGGTCGCCAGGGAGTCACTCACCATTTCAAGGGCTCTTCCTGCTTCTTATTCTCTTTCACTTGCAGTACGTTGCCTATTTTTGCTTTGCACGTGTTTCTTGTTCTTCTGCTCAGCCGCTGACGTCTTTTTTTATTTTTTTGCAGTGGCCGCTGTTGTTTTCCCTCTGGCCACAGGACGGCCGGAATCAACCATTTTCGACCAATGGCTAGATTCACCATCAAGGACCGTTTCCGGCAGAAAGGACCTTTACAGGTAGCGTGCCTGCAGCATTTGCTCTCACTGCTCTCGCCTAACACGCGAAAGGTCCCCATTTCGAAACCGGGCGGAAACACAGCTCCTTGTTTGTTGTTACGCTGAGTCACGTGGTCAAATGCTCAGTGGAGCCGTCCTTGGGAACGGCTGCCAAGGTCGCCAGGGAGTCACTCACCATTTCAAGGGCTCTTCCTGCTTCTTATTCTCTTTCACTTGCAGTACGTTGCCTATTTTTGCTTTGCACGTGTTTCTTGTTCTTCTGCTCAGCCGCTGACGTCTTTTTTTATTTTTTTGCAGTGGCCGCTGTTGTTTTCCCTCTGGCCACAGGACGGCCGGAATCAACCATTTTCGACCAATGGCTAGATTCACCATCAAGGACCGTTTCCGGCAGAAAGGACCTTTACAGGTAGCGTGCCTGCAGCATTTGCTCTCACTGCTCTCGCCTAACACGCGAAAGGTCCCCATTTCGAAACCGGGCGGAAACACAGCTCCTTGTTTGTTGTTACGCTGAGTCACGTGGTCAAATGCTCAGTGGAGCCGTCCTTGGGAACGGCTGCCAAGGTCGCCAGGGAGTCACTCACCATTTCAAGGGCTCTTCCTGCTTCTTATTCTCTTTCACTTGCAGTACGTTGCCTATTTCTGCTTTGCACGTGTTTCTTGTTCTTCTGCTCAGCCGCTGACGTCTTTTTTTATTTTTTTGCAGTGGCCGCTGTTGTTTTCCCTCTGGCCACAGGACGGCCGGAATCAACCATTTTCGACCAATGGCTAGATTCACCATCAAGGACCGTTTCCGGCAGAAAGGACCTTTACAGGTAGCGTGCCTGCAGCATTTGCTCTCACTAGAATCCACGACCCAGCAAATGAATCCACTTTAAGACCTCCCATCCGATCCCTTGGAAACAAAAATGTACATCTCGCACAGCAGTTGAGGTCCAGGAGGCACGTGCCTGGGTGCGGCGGCCCCCCTCCTGGCTCTCCGTGCAGGTTTCCGTAGTGTAGTGGTTATCACGTTCGCCTCACACGCGAAAGGTCCCCGGTTCGAAACCGGGCGGAAACACACATCTTGGCTGTTTCCGGTGTGTGAGTATTCCAACGGAGCTGCGGTAAGTCAAAGTGTCAGAAAACCACACAACGTGTAAGGCAGGGCGCACACCGGAACGCGCCTGCTGCTGTCGATTTTTCCTAGAGAGGCGAACCGCGTCGTCTCTTGGACGCGCTTGCTGTGCTGCCGCCATGGCCGTTGTCTCTTTCGGCAAACGGTAGAGAGCCTGTAGAAAAGGCAAATCTCCCCGTCGGGGAATCGAACCCCGGTCTTCCGCGCGCGGACCGTGAATTGTTTAGCTAAACGGCCCTAAACCGTTTCCCATTCATTCTCTATGGTAGTGCTAAACCACTACGGATGTAATGCACCATCCGGCCACTGCCGCCTTTGGCGCTGTAACATGTTCAGCTCCGGTAACAGAATGAATGAAAACTCGAAAAAACGGGAGAAGAGCGAGCAGAAGCGACATCGAGATTGTTTCATCCAACAAAGGTAAGACTTTTATACGTAAAACTAAATAAAATAATAGATAATATGAGATACGATGTGATTATATGTATGTTGTATCGGAGTTTTGCACTTTGAATGACATGACCGGAGCTTTTCTCTCGTTGTTAACGAAACGGTAAACTTACGCTATTTACGTAACTTACGTTAGATACGCGAAGACTTTTATTTCTTACTTACTCCAGTTCAGCGATCATTGCTGTCATTAAATAACACACTGTGTGGGTTTATATGTAAAGACACGGTGCATGGTAGTGGGGTCAGTGTAATATATATGACATATATGTCAGTATAGTACTGGACCACTACAGTAACGGGGGCAGGGGGAGGGGGTCAGGGGGTGAAGTAGAGTTCAGGGTAATTTCAGGACTGTTTCAAGTTGCCCTTAACACCCCAAAGGCCCAAGGTGCCTGCTTAGATGCTTAGATGACAAACTCTGTCCCCACCGCTGTCCTCCTCTATTTCAATGCACAGACATATCAAATTCAAATGATATTAAATGCAGTGCTAAGACAGTAACTGATCCTGTATGAAAGACACACACACACAAAATGTTTTACAGTTACATTAAAGGTCAAATCTTACACATCACATACATGTCTAATATGTTTTTTCCTCATATGTTACAGGTCAACATGGGTACGAGGGTATCTCCGCCAGGATCCAACTGATGCAGCTAAGCTGCTGAAGGACAACCCTTCTCTGCAGGACAAGTCTGCACCTCTGAGGGAGGACACAGTCAAACAAAATGCCCAGACTGTGGTCCGCCAGAGAGGAGGGGACGTCTGGGGGAATACATCCTGCAGTTTGGAAAGTATAATGGGAAGTCATTTCGGTGGCTTTTAGAAAATGATGTCAGCTACACAGTCTACCTCCTCAAACACAGAGAGAAAGAAGAGGCTGCAGGAGTGTGTACAACAGAGGGGCACAAGAAGCTTTGAAGAAATCATATCTCTCCTGCGTTTTGAATCAGAGAAGCCCACATCTCAAGCAGCTTCAGAGGACGATCAGCTGGTTGGCTTTGGCCGTCGTGCCAAGAGCACTTGGCGGGAGGTGTGGGAAAACAGGGCTGATGGCTTTGCAGCCTTCATCATGAACACTAAGTGTTATCCAGGGTCTCGGATGTGCAAACTACAGGCGTATCTGAGAAAGAAGTCAGCATCTCTCCCCTCCTCACCTGTTCTTGCCTCAAGTGCACGTCATGAACCCATGAGTACGTTTTTCAGTATACATAAAATGTATATATAGTGTATTTTTTATACCTGCTTTATATCTGTATACAAATTACATCTCACTAATTCTTTTTGCCGCTGTCACAGTGATGGAAGATGATAAGGAGCTGGAGAAAGCAATGCAGAGCATATCACCCACCAAGGAGCTACAGTGCTGTAAGTGCATTTTTGCTTGATTCAGAATACTTTGGATCAAAAGGTGTTATTAAATATGAGTCTGCTAAACTATTGAATATTTTTGTCTATTGCCAGCGGCTACTCTGTCATCTTCTTCTGTACCAGGACGAGCTACAAGAGTGAAAATAGGTTTTGTGAAAGTTCACACGTCATATTGAGCTCCAAAATGGAACCGTGAATTAAACTGTGTGTTTTCTGTCTGTCCTAGTAGTCCCCACCAGGCCTACAGTGCCCCTTCCACCTGAGCTGCAGTTTCTGGCCAAAGAGCTTGATATTCCCCAGCAAACTGAAGGTCCCGTCTCAGCACCAGGTATGTATTATGGCCTAATTTTAATATTCACTTTCCCTGAAAACCAAAGACTATTACACACAAGATACACACAAGATACGGTGAACCACCACACAGTAAGAACTGTTTTCTTAAGTGTTACTGTGCTTCAGAATAGTCTATCATCATACAGTCTATAATACGGAGAATAAAACGTATAAATGTTATGATATCCCACAAATTTATTTTTTCATTTTTCATCTATGTTTTATCAGCTGGTTCTTCGGTTGTTGATGTTGTTTTTTTAATCTATATCTTTTATCTTCTTTAAATTACTACATGTGACTAATTCTGTATTTGTTTTTTTCCTTGGTCCCACAGTTGGGTCTTGTGGTGCCACACCAACAGAGAGACCAACACCTGAAACACCCGAGACACCTGAAACACCTGAGACAGCAGACAGTAAGATGTTTTCTTTAATATATATCTACTCTAAATATGTTACACACTCTGATAATAATAAAATGTGAGTCACTAATTATGTTTTTGTTTTTATCCTTATTCCCACAGTTGGGGCTTCTGTTTTTGGTGCCCCACCAGTACAGAGACGAGACCAGGACACAAGCAACTGGACCTGTTCTCATCAGAAAGTGTGGATGAGGACAGAGCTCCAGTCTCTGGGATTGTGGCCTGGATTCTATCACATGATCAAGCCAGGAAATGCTCTTTCATTTTGGCGTTTCCCTCCACAACCAGAACTCATAGACACTGTTTCTGAGCTCCCATCCTGCTGCACTAATTTTTTATCTGGAAACCAGAGAGTGATGTCATGGTGAGACTCCCATGTCTTCATGGTTGTCTAAAGCCACAGGCTTCGTCATTCTATGCCATGGAAAAGGAGAGGTGGACAACAGAGAGAAACAAATAGAAATTTGATCTTGTGTCAATCTTGTAAATAATTCTAGTTGTTCATATATGTGTG
>CM041730.1:3339538-3344538 GCA_023373845.1 Nibea coibor
GGCCGTTGTCTCTTTCGGCAAACGGTAGAGAGCCTGTAGAAAAGGCAAATCTCCCCGTCGGGGAATCGAACCCCGGTCTTCCGCGTGACAGGCGGAGATACTGTCCACTATACTAACGAGGAACGCTGCGGTGCCTTTTTTGGCACGTAACCGAACCGCCGCCGCTGTCACAGCGGTTCCAGAGGGTGCACGGAGAGGCCTACCATTTCTTGATAGGCACTGCAGCTCGTAATGTAACAGCCATCCAGAGTGTTTTCCTCTTTGGTCGGGCATTTCGTAATCTGCTTGCGTTTGGGGAGTTCACGGATTAGTGCTGCTGTCCACCATATAGCTGCCTGTGGCTGCGCGCGCGCGAGCACGCTCAGCTGCACGCCCCGGTTTCCGTAGTGTAGTGGTCATCACGTTCGCCTAACACGCGAAAGGTCCCCGGTTCGAAACCGGGCGGAAACACAGCTCCTTGTTTGTTGTTACGCTGAGTCACGTGGTCAAATGCTCAGTGGAGCCGTCCTTGGGAACGGCTGCCAAGGTCGCCAGGGAGTCACTCACCATTTCAAGGGCTCTTCCTGCTTCTTATTCTCTTTCACTTGCAGTACGTTGCCTATTTTTGCTTTGCACGTGTTTCTTGTTCTTCTGCTCAGCCGCTGACGTCTTTTTTTATTTTTTTGCAGTGGCCGCTGTTGTTTTCCCTCTGGCCACAGGACGGCCGGAATCAACCATTTTCGACCAATGGCTAGATTCACCATCAAGGACCGTTTCCGGCAGAAAGGACCTTTACAGGTAGCGTGCCTGCAGCATTTGCTCTCACTGCTCTCGCCTAACACGCGAAAGGTCCCCGGTTTGAAACCGGGCGGAAACACAGCTCCTTGTTTGTTGTTACGCTGAGTCACGTGGTCAAATGCTCAGTGGAGCCGTCCTTGGGAACGGCTGCCAAGGTCGCCAGGGAGTCACTCACCATTTCAAGGGCTCTTCCTGCTTCTTATTCTCTTTCACTTGCAGTACGTTGCCTATTTTTGCTTTGCACGTGTTTCTTGTTCTTCTGCTCAGCCGCTGACGTCTTTTTTTATTTTTTTGCAGTGGCCGCTGTTGTTTTCCCTCTGGCCACAGGACGGCCGGAATCAACCATTTTCGACCAATGGCTAGATTCACCATCAAGGACCGTTTCCGGCAGAAAGGACCTTTACAGGTAGCGTGCCTGCAGCATTTGCTCTCACTGCTCTCGCCTAACACGCGAAAGGTCCCCATTTCGAAACCGGGCGGAAACACAGCTCCTTGTTTGTTGTTACGCTGAGTCACGTGGTCAAATGCTCAGTGGAGCCGTCCTTGGGAACGGCTGCCAAGGTCGCCAGGGAGTCACTCACCATTTCAAGGGCTCTTCCTGCTTCTTATTCTCTTTCACTTGCAGTACGTTGCCTATTTCTGCTTTGCACGTGTTTCTTGTTCTTCTGCTCAGCCGCTGACGTCTTTTTTTATTTTTTTGCAGTGGCCGCTGTTGTTTTCCCTCTGGCCACAGGACGGCCGGAATCAACCATTTTCGACCAATGGCTAGATTCACCATCAAGGACCGTTTCCGGCAGAAAGGACCTTTACAGGTAGCGTGCCTGCAGCATTTGCTCTCACTAGAATCCACGACCCAGCAAATGAATCCACTTTAAGACCTCCCATCCGATCCCTTGGAAACAAAAATGTACATCTCGCACAGCAGTTGAGGTCCAGGAGGCACGTGCCTGGGCGCGGCGGCCCCCCTCCTGGCTCTCCGTGCAGGTTTCCGTAGTGTAGTGGTTATCACGTTCGCCTCACACGCGAAAGGTCCCCGGTTCGAAACCGGGCGGAAACACACATCTTGGCTGTTTCCGGTGCGTGAGTATTCCAACGGAGCTGCGGTAAGTCAAAGTGTCAGAAAACCACACAACGTGTAAGGCAGGGCGCACACCGGAACGCGCCTGCTGCTGTCGATTTTTCCTAGAGAGGCGAACCGCGTCGTCTCTTGGACGCGCTTGCTGTGCTGCCGCCATGGCCGTTGTCTCTTTCGGCAAACGGTAGAGAGCCTGTAGAAAAGGCAAATCTCCCCGTCGGGGAATCGAACCCCGGTCTTCCGCGCGCGGACCGTGAATTGTTTAGCTAAACGGCCCTAAACCGTTTCCCATTCATTCTCTATGGTAGTGCTAAACCACTACGGATGTAATGCACCATCCGGCCACTGCCGCCTTTGGCGCTGTAACATGTTCAGCTCCGGTAACAGAATGAATGAAAACTCGAAAAAACGGGAGAAGAGCGAGCAGAAGCGACATCGAGATTGTTTCATCCAACAAAGGTAAGACTTTTATACGTAAAACTAAATTAAATAATAGATAATATGAGATACGATGTGATTATATGTATGTTGTATCGGAGTTTTGCACTTTGAATGACATGACCGGAGCTTTTCTCTCGTTGTTAACGAAACGGTAAACTTACGCTATTTACGTAACTTACGTTAGATACGCGAAGACTTTTATTTCTTACTTACTCCAGTCCAGCGATCATTACTGTCATTAATTAACACACTGTGTGGGTTTATATGTAAAGACACGGTGCATGGTAGTGGGGTCAGTGTAATATATATGACATATATGTCAGTATAGTACTGGACCACTACAGTAACGGGGGCAGGGGGAGGGGGTCAGGGGGTGAAGTAGAGTTCAGGGTAATTTCAGGACTGTTTCAAGTTGCCCTTAACACCCCAAAGGCCCAAGGTGCCTGCTTAGATGCTTAGATGACAAACTCTGTCCCCACCGCTGTCCTCCTCTATTTCAATGCACAGACATATCAAATTCAAATGATATTAAATGCAGTGCTAAGACAGTAACTGATCCTGTATGAAAGACACACACACACAAAATGTTTTACAGTTACATTAAAGGTCAAATCTTACACATCACATACATGTCTAATATGTTTTTTCCTCATATGTTACAGGTCAACATGGGTACGAGGGTATCTCCGCCAGGATCCAACTGATGCAGCTAAGCTGCTGAAGGACAACCCTTCTCTGCAGGACAAGTCTGCACCTCTGAGGGAGGACACAGTCAAACAAAATGCCCAGACTGTGGTCCGCCAGAGAGGAGGGGACGTCTGGGGGAATACATCCTGCAGTTTGGAAAGTATAATGGGAAGTCATTTCGGTGGCTTTTAGAAAATGATGTCAGCTACACAGTCTACCTCCTCAAACACAGAGAGAAAGAAGAGGCTGCAGGAGTGTGTACAACAGAGGGGCACAAGAAGCTTTGAAGAAATCATATCTCTCCTGCGTTTTGAATCAGAGAAGCCCACATCTCAAGCAGCTTCAGAGGACGATCAGCTGGTTGGCTTTGGCCGTCTTGCCAAGAGCACTTGGCGGGAGGTGTGGGAAAACAGGGCTGATGGCTTTGCAGCCTTCATCATGAACACTAAGTGTTATCCAGGGTCTCGGATGTGCAAACTACAGGCGTATCTGAGAAAGAAGTCAGCATCTCTCCCCTCCTCACCTGTTCTTGCCTCAAGTGCACGTCATGAACCCATGAGTACGTTTTTCAGTATACATAAAATGTATATATAGTGTATTTTTTATACCTGCTTTATATCTGTATACAAATTACATCTCACTAATTCTTTTTGCCGCTGTCACAGTGATGGAAGATGATAAGGAGCTGGAGAAAGCAATGCAGAGCATATCACCCACCAAGGAGCTACAGTGCTGTAAGTGCATTTTTGCTTGATTCAGAATACTTTGGATCAAAAGGTGTTATTAAATATGAGTCTGCTAAACTATTGAATATTTTTGTCTATTGCCAGCGGCTACTCTGTCATCTTCTTCTGTACCAGGACGAGCTACAAGAGTGAAAATAGGTTTTGTGAAAGTTCACACGTCATATTGAGCTCCAAAATGGAACCGTGAATTAAACTGTGTGTTTTCTGTCTGTCCTAGTAGTCCCCACCAGGCCTACAGTGCCCCTTCCACCTGAGCTGCAGTTTCTGGCCAAAGAGCTTGATATTCCCCAGCAAACTGAAGGTCCCGTCTCAGCACCAGGTATGTATTATGGCCTAATTTTAATATTCACTTTCCCTGAAAACCAAAGACTATTACACACAAGATACACACAAGATACGGTGAACCACCACACAGTAAGAACTGTTTTCTTAAGTGTTACTGTGCTTCAGAATAGTCTATCATCATACAGTCTATAATACGGAGAATAAAACGTATAAATGTTATGATATCCCACAAATTTATTTTTTCATTTTTCATCTATGTTTTATCAGCTGGTTCTTCGGTTGTTGATGTTGTTTTTTTAATCTATATCTTTTATCTTCTTTAAATTACTACATGTGACTAATTCTGTATTTGTTTTTTTCCTTGGTCCCACAGTTGGGTCTTGTGGTGCCACACCAACAGAGAGACCAACACCTGAAACACCTGAGACACCTGAAACACCTGAGACAGCAGACAGTAAGATGTTTTCTTTAATATATATCTACTCTAAATATGTTACACACTCTGATAATAATAAAATGTGAGTCACTAATTATGTTTTTGTTTTTATCCTTATTCCCACAGTTGGGGCTTCTGTTTTTGGTGCCCCACCGGTACAGAGACGAGACCAGGACACAAGCAACTGGACCTGTTCTCATCAGAAAGTGTGGATGAGGACAGAGCTCCAGTCTCTGGGATTGTGGCCTGGATTCTATCACATGATCAAGCCAGGAAATGCTCTTTCATTTTGGCGTTTCCCTCCACAACCAGAACTCATAGACACTGTTTCTGAGCTCCCATCCTGCTGCACCTATTTTTTATCTGGAAACCAGAGAGTGATGTCATGGTGAGACTCCCATGTCTTCATGGTTGTCTAAAGCCACAGGCTTCGTCATTCTATGCCATGGAAAAGGAGAGGTGGACAACAGAGAGAAACAAATAGAAATTTGATCTTGTGTCAATCTTGTAAATAATTCTAGTTGTTCATATATGTGTGTGTGTGTGTGCAAGT
>CM041730.1:3349538-3354538 GCA_023373845.1 Nibea coibor
GCACGTGTTTCTTGTTCTTCTGCTCAGCCGCTGACGTCTTTTTTTATTTTTTTGCAGTGGCCGCTGTTGTTTTCCCTCTGGCCACAGGACGGCCGGAATCAACCATTTTCGACCAATGGCTAGATTCACCATCAAGGACCGTTTCCGGCAGAAAGGACCTTTACAGGTAGCGTGCCTGCAGCATTTGCTCTCACTAGAATCCACGACCCAGCAAATGAATCCACTTTAAGACCTCCCATCCGATCCCTTGGAAACAAAAATGTACATCTCGCACAGCAGTTGAGGTCCAGGAGGCACGTGCCTGGGCGCGGCGGCCCCCCCTCCTGGCTCTCCGTGCAGGTTTCCGTAGTGTAGCGGTTATCACGTTCGCCTCACACGCGAAAGGTCCCCGGTTCGAAACCGGGCGGAAACACACATCTTGGCTGTTTCCGGTGTGTGAGTATTCCAACGGAGCTGCGGTAAGTCAAAGTGTCAGAAAACCACACAACGTGTAAGGCAGGGCGCACACCGGAACGCGCCTGCTGCTGTCGATTTTTCCTAGAGAGGCGAACCGCGTCGTCTCTTGGACGCGCTTGCTGTGCTGCCGCCATGGCCGTTGTCTCTTTCGGCAAACGGTAGAGAGCCTGTAGAAAAGGCAAATCTCCCCGTCGGGGAATCGAACCCCGGTCTTCCGCGCGCGGACCGTGAATTGTTTAGCTAAACGGCCCTAAACCGTTTCCCATTCATTCTCTATGGTAGTGCTAAACCACTACGGATGTAATGCACCATCCGGCCACTGCCGCCTTTGGCGCTGTAACATGTTCAGCTCCGGTAACAGAATGAATGAAAACTCGAAAAAACGGGAGAAGAGCGAGCAGAAGCGACATCGAGATTGTTTCATCCAACAAAGGTAAGACTTTTATACGTAACACTAAATTAAATAATAGATAATATGAGATACGATGTGATTATATGTATGTTGTATCGGAGTTTTGCACTTTGAATGACATGACCGGAGCTTTTCTCTCGTTGTTAACGAAACGGTAAACTTACGCTATTTACGTAACTTACGTTAGATACGCGAAGACTTTTATTTCTTACTTACTCCAGTTCAGCGATCATTGCTGTCATTAAATAACACACTGTGTGGGTTTATATGTAAAGACACGGTGCATGGTAGTGGGGTCAGTGTAATATATATGACATATATGTCAGTATAGTACTGGACCACTACAGTAACGGGGGCAGGGGGAGGGGGTCAGGGGGTGAAGTAGAGTTCAGGGTAATTTCAGGACTGTTTCAAGTTGCCCTTAACACCCCAAAGGCCCAAGGTGCCTGCTTAGATGCTTAGATGACAAACTCTGTCCCCACCGCTGTCCTCCTCTATTTCAATGCACAGACATATCAAATTCAAATGATATTAAATGCAGTGCTAAGACAGTAACTGATCCTGTATGAAAGACACACACACACAAAATGTTTTACAGTTACATTAAAGGTCAAATCTTACACATCACATACATGTCTAATATGTTTTTTCCTCATATGTTACAGGTCAACATGGGTACGAGGGTATCTCCGCCAGGATCCAACTGATGCAGCTAAGCTGCTGAAGGACAACCCTTCTCTGCAGGACAAGTCTGCACCTCTGAGGGAGGACACAGTCAAACAAAATGCCCAGACTGTGGTCCGCCAGAGAGGAGGGGACGTCTGGGGGAATACATCCTGCAGTTTGGAAAGTATAATGGGAAGTCATTTCGGTGGCTTTTAGAAAATGATGTCAGCTACACAGTCTACCTCCTCAAACACAGAGAGAAAGAAGAGGCTGCAGGAGTGTGTACAACAGAGGGGCACAAGAAGCTTTGAAGAAATCATATCTCTCCTGCGTTTTGAATCAGAGAAGCCCACATCTCAAGCAGCTTCAGAGGACGATCAGCTGGTTGGCTTTGGCCGTCTTGCCAAGAGCACTTGGCGGGAGGTGTGGGAAAACAGGGCTGATGGCTTTGCAGCCTTCATCATGAACACTAAGTGTTATCCAGGGTCTCGGATGTGCAAACTACAGGCGTATCTGAGAAAGAAGTCAGCATCTCTCCCCTCCTCACCTGTTCTTGCCTCAAGTGCACGTCATGAACCCATGAGTACGTTTTTCAGTATACATAAAATGTATATATAGTGTATTTTTTATACCTGCTTTATATCTGTATACAAATTACATCTCACTAATTCTTTTTGCCGCTGTCACAGTGATGGAAGATGATAAGGAGCTGGAGAAAGCAATGCAGAGCATATCACCCACCAAGGAGCTACAGTGCTGTAAGTGCATTTTTGCTTGATTCAGAATACTTTGGATCAAAAGGTGTTATTAAATATGAGTCTGCTAAACTATTGAATATTTTTGTCTATTGCCAGCGGCTACTCTGTCATCTTCTTCTGTACCAGGACGAGCTACAAGAGTGAAAATAGGTTTTGTGAAAGTTCACACGTCATATTGAGCTCCAAAATGGAACCGTGAATTAAACTGTGTGTTTTCTGTCTGTCCTAGTAGTCCCCACCAGGCCTACAGTGCCCCTTCCACCTGAGCTGCAGTTTCTGGCCAAAGAGCTTGATATTCCCCAGCAAACTGAAGGTCCCGTCTCAGCACCAGGTATGTATTATGGCCTAATTTTAATATTCACTTTCCCTGAAAACCAAAGACTATTACACACAAGATACACACAAGATACGGTGAACCACCACACAGTAAGAACTGTTTTCTTAAGTGTTACTGTGCTTCAGAATAGTCTATCATCATACAGTCTATAATACGGAGAATAAAACGTATAAATGTTATGATATCCCACAAATTTATTTTTTCATTTTTCATCTATGTTTTATCAGCTGGTTCTTCGGTTGTTGATGTTGTTTTTTTAATCTATATCTTTTATCTTCTTTAAATTACTACATGTGACTAATTCTGTATTTGTTTTTTTCCTTGGTCCCACAGTTGGGTCTTGTGGTGCCACACCAACAGAGAGACCAACACCTGAAACACCTGAGACACCTGAAACACCTGAGACAGCAGACAGTAAGATGTTTTCTTTAATATATATCTACTCTAAATATGTTACACACTCTGATAATAATAAAATGTGAGTCACTAATTATGTTTTTGTTTTTATCCTTATTCCCACAGTTGGGGCTTCTGTTTTTGGTGCCCCACCGGTACAGAGACGAGACCAGGACACAAGCAACTGGACCTGTTCTCATCAGAAAGTGTGGATGAGGACAGAGCTCCAGTCTCTGGGATTGTGGCCTGGATTCTATCACATGATCAAGCCAGGAAATGCTCTTTCATTTTGGCGTTTCCCTCCACAACCAGAACTCATAGACACTGTTTCTGAGCTCCCATCCTGCTGCACCTATTTTTTATCTGGAAACCAGAGAGTGATGTCATGGTGAGACTCCCATGTCTTCATGGTTGTCTAAAGCCACAGGCTTCGTCATTCTATGCCATGGAAAAGGAGAGGTGGACAACAGAGAGAAACAAATAGAAATTTGATCTTGTGTCAATCTTGTAAATAATTCTAGTTGTTCATATATGTGTGTGTGTGTGTGTGTGTGTGCAAGTATCTAAGTGATCTTATATATTTATAATCGCTCTCGTTATATATTTCTATGCATGAGAACTCAGAAACTTTTTTCCTTTCTTCTGTTTGTTTTAGTCCTTGTTTAGATCAATATTCTTGTTTGATAAGTTAATTTCCCAAGTTCTAAAAATGTAATAAAACACTGATTTCTAAGTTAAGATTTTGTTTTGCTTGATTTCATCATAAAATCACCGGCCAACTTATTTTTTAATGGTAGGACAAATACGATGACACTATACTTTTTTGTTCGTACAACAGAATGAGTTTATTTCAAAATATTTTAGTTGTGTAACATATATTCCTCTATAAATGTTATAAGTATAAATATTTTATGATATACATTATAGTATTTCATACTAAAATCAGTACTATTGCCAGGGAAAGCAAATTCAGTACCAAGGACAGCGTTGGCTGTGCGTTACAGGTATCCGCGGCTGGCCTCCGCGTGACAGGCGGAGATACTGTCCACTATACTAACGAGGAACGCTGCGGTGCCTTTTTTGGCACGTAACCGAACCGCCGCCGCTGTCACAGCGGTTCCAGAGGGTGCACGGAGAGGCCTACCATTTCTTGATAGGCACTGCAGCTCGTAGTGTAACAGCCATCCAGAGTGTTTTCCTCTTTGGTCGGGCATTTCGTAATCTGCTTGCGTTTGGGGAGTTCACGGATTAGTGCTGCTGTCCACCATATAGCTGCCTGTGGCTGCGCGCGCGCGAGCACGCTCAGCTGCACGCCCCGGTTTCCGTAGTGTAGTGGTCATCACGTTCGCCTAACACGCGAAAGGTCCCCGGTTCGAAACCGGGCGGAAACACAGCTCCTTGTTTGTTGTTACGGTGAGTCACGTGGTCAAATGCTCAGTGGAGCCGTCCTTGGGAACGGCTGCCAAGGTCGCCAGGGAGTCACTCACCATTTCAAGGGCTCTTCCTGCTTCTTATTCTCTTTCACTTGCAGTACGTTGCCTATTTTTGCTTTGCACGTGTTTCTTGTTCTTCTGCTCAGCCGCTGACGTCTTTTTTTATTTTTTTGCAGTGGCCGCTGTTGTTTTCCCTCTGGCCACAGGACGGCCGGAATCAACCATTTTCGACCAATGGCTAGATTCACCATCAAGGACCGTTTCCGGCAGAAAGGACCTTTACAGGTAGCGTGCCTGCAGCATTTGCTCTCACTGCTCTCGCCTAACACGCGAAAGGTCCCCATTTCGAAACCGGGCGGAAACACAGCTCCTTGTTTGTTGTTACGCTGAGTCACGTGGTCAAATGCTCAGTGGAGCCGTCCTTGGGAACGGCTGCCAAGGTCGCCAGGGAGTCACTCACCATTTCAAGGGCTCTTCCTGCTTCTTATTCTCTTTCACTTGCAGTACGTTGCCTATTTCTGCTTTGCACGTGTTTCTTGTTC